>JARHVA010002094.1:1437500-1645000 GCA_037957365.1 Torreya grandis | reverse complement strand
AGAATATAATTGCTTCTAATTACAAGATAATTATATCATCAATAACTAGTGTGTGTGTGTGTGTGTGTGTGTGTGTGTGTGTGTGTGTGTGTGTGTGTGTGTGTGTGTGTGTGTACATATGTCTTACTTATATTGATATCTTGAATATCAATAATTGGTGAGCTAAATGTTCAAAGACATTTTTTAAAGACATTATACTAGTTAATACATAAAATAACAGTTAAATATCTACAATTTTGATTTTTTCTAGAAAATCTTAGACTATCATAAGTAAATAAATCTTATGTAATCCTATTGCAATATCAAGAACTAAATCTACATACAAAAATACAATCACCACAAGATTTCCTTAACTATGTACTAACATTAAAACATGTTATGCTTATAACATTTCAAATCTATTGTGTGTATAGGGTCTTATCAATTCTTCTATCATTCTCCAATCATCCCATCTATTCCATCCTCTCTAATGATGCTCTCCCTCCATTGTGCTATAAGGGAAGGATCAATCTCACATCCACCTCGTGACAAGTAGGTAGTTAGTTTGAGTCATCATATATATCAACAAATGATGCATAACTAACCAATATACATCCACAATGTACATAAACAAGAAAGTACATTTGTCACATCATGTAACTAATCAACATATCACTATCTCATAACTAAAATATGTCATAACCTCAAATCAAAGCAATAATAATCAAATAATAACCACTTAATCCATGGATTCAAATGTTATAAAACATAGGGTGAAATTGGGATGTAACAAAACATTTATGGTTCATAAAGTTCATTCCCTTATTTGCATGCCAAGAAAACAAGATCATCTGCAAAGGGTATCAATTTCCATTCCATAGAGCTTTCAGCATCCTCTAAAAAGAGAAGAGTGGGAACATCCTCATCCCTTATCAGAAGGAGCAGTTCAAGGAAATCATCCCCTAGAGCTCAATTTCCACGTCCATTCAGAAGATTCTCTACACCTAGAGGAAGCTTATTCCCTATCCTATTCATGGTTGTGCAAAGAAATCAGTTGTTTATACCTTTCAATGAAGGTAGTGTCAGGAACCTAGAACAATAAACATGCTCCGATGCCTACTTAGTCAGGATCTTGCTCTACCAATAGAGCACATACGATTACTTCTTTTATTAGAAATTAAACACATAATTTTAACCAGAATCAATAAGTAACTAGAAATATGAAACAACACAGGAATTGAGAGACAATACACAATTGTATTAATAATCACTAAGAAGAATATACAATAAAGAAGATGCCACTTCTTCTTCCACCTCAAAGGTTCGCCACACCTCAAGACCTTCTTCCCTCTCTCTCTTGGTCACAACAATCAACTCCAATACATAATTGATGTTCACCTCTCCAACCAGTCAGTAACACGCTGCCAGTACACCAAGTACACAACCGTACTCCAAGTAGATCTCCTGCTCTCTGCTGCTACCTGCAAATCACTAGACCTTACTCACCATTATAGATCTCCTATAGAAAGTCATGCACACATGCTGACCAAGATCATACACATACAAAGAACCCTGCTGATTCTCCAAACCAGTGCCCACCTTGGTACTGTGGCACTAGGAAGAATGCACCATTGCTCTCTTCTCTCTGAAGGAGCTTATTGCTCTCTTACTAGCTACAAATTTACAATACAGCCCATGAGTCCATATATAGATCTCATGCTTACAATAATTAGACTAACCTAATTACAATAATTAGACACGCAACTCAAGACTACAACTAGCCCTTGACATGCAAACAAACAGTCCAAAAATAGACTCTCCGGGATCAACATGCAAACTGCCTATTCTCGCACAGGCTGCCGACGTCGGCTCCTCCATGACCGATGTCGACCGACTGGTAACCGACGCCGATTGCTTCTTCACTGCCATCTGACCGATGTCAGTTGATCAGACCGACGCCGATTTCCCTGCAATTGATTTTGCAACTCCTCGCAACTCTGCATCCTCCGTAACTTCTCCTGTTTGCATCCTAGTGAAGCTTTTAGCTCCACAACCTAACAATCTCCCACTTGGAGATAAATAGTTGCACCTGTACCTGTACACCGTCTAAATTGTTCCTTGGCTTGTATTCCTCTTCAAGATCGATCCTGAAGACCAACCACCACACACCCTGTGATGCTACACCTGTCATTCAAGTAACCTGCCATATCTGAACCTACATATCCATGTAGTGAAGAACTTGACCCTGCATAACAAGAATCCCTGCTGCTAGTCCCATTGAACTGCCCTCCAGTACTCCTTCCCCGAATTGGCTCCATACTTTCTGACAACCCCCACTGCTTAGGAAAAAACTTAGGTCTACACTAGACCTCATGTGATTTCGAACACTTGTTCTAAGCACTGCTTGAACTGTCCAGCCCTTGGTGTGCTTTCTGATTCTGCAACCTGCATCATGAACCCCGCCAACACCGTCTTCACATCAGCTCCCACTGGAGATAAAATCTCCATGTCTCTTATGCCAAGGAATTTCGCTACTCCAAATTCTTCATGACACACCTCTGAACTAACCTTACCTTTAGCTCAACAAAACCTTGTATCTCTGAACCTATAACTAGTATACCATTCACATACAGTAACAAAATAATGTTGCAATCATTATCCACCTGGTAAGATAAACACAATAGTTACACTGACATTGACTGAAGCCATGCTTAGTCATCCACTTGTCAAACCTGTACCACTATCCTGCAGCTACCTCAAGACCATATGCCTTGGCCTTCCATCTCACGTATCCATCCACTCTCTTCTTTAACTTGGGAATCCATTCCGTCTCTCAGTGCTTACTTTCAGCTGACAACTCTACCAACAAATACCTATTTGGGTATTCTCCAAGGACTCACACTCCTCATCCATGCCAAGCTCCCACTGTATCTGGATTCTACCTGCATTGCCTCTTCGCATCTTCTTGGTTCTTGACCATCAATAAGCAATATAAAGAAGGTGAACAATGAATATGATGTTCACTTACCCTTTTTGACCTCGATATGAGTGTTTGAGACTTGTTGACAGCTTGTTGTCTGCCCACCATCCATACCAGTGACTGATCTCGGCCATCTCCCAGTCTGCTCCCGATCGATGTTGGCTCCCTGTACTGACCCTGACTGTCGACATCGTTTCCCTGGCCGACGTCGGTGTCCCTCCTGCCGACGTCGGTTCCTTCATGACCGATGTCGGTCTTTATTCTGCCGACGTCGGTTACTGTCTGACCGACATCGGTACCTGTGTTCATTTATGAGTGATAACTTTTTACCCGCGAGCTCTCCATGGATCAAAATCCTGATCAAATCAACCCTACTCTGCTTAGAATAATTCAGTTCCCTCACTTGATCTCTGTCCGTCATCTCCTCCATGAACACCAAGGCTTTCCAATTCTTTAGCTTGTCAAAGGCATCTGACTTATGCTTCAAAACCTGCATTCCCCTCATACATATGTGACCAAGCCTATGAAGCCACATCTCTGCAACAGAAGGTGAATCAGTAATATAAGTAGATAGATAAAGGATACCTACTTTCTTACCACCATCTAATTCAAGTGTATCCGCTATGAGAGTTATAGTGCATCTCCAATCACCCAAATTTCCTGAAGAAATTAGACTCATCTCCAAGACTGGTACCTGCATGACTTCCTTCAACCACTGTGTGTCATCCGTCTGCAATTTCAGCTTCACTTCCCCTTCGTCAATAATCTGACAAGGCTCTCCAACCCCTAAATAAATCTCTCCAAAGTCTCCAAAGACATACCCATGAAAAGATGCTCTATTTCGGGCTGCATGGAAAGAGGCAAAAGAATCTGTAAACAAAGATTCTATTTTATCCAGAACATCCTGTGCAACATCACCTGCAACATATGCTTCTACGTGCTGATCTTCTACCGACCAACAATCTCTTTTTACCTGCTCTTTCTTTCCATCAATCAGACCATTCGTGCTATTCAGTTTCTCTATTCGTAGCTTACTTTCTTCTGCCATTGCTATACTCCCACTCAATCTAAAACCCCTGTGAGTGACCTGTAATCAAAAACACTACCAGATCTGAACCACCTGTTAGTCAACCCAACCAAAAGCTATGATACCACTTGTTGGTATCAGCTCTTGAACCTACAACCAAGGCTCTGATACCACTTGTCAGGAACCTAGAACAATAAACATGCTTCAATGCCTACTTAGTCAGGATCTTGCTCTACCAATAGAGCACATATGATTACTTCTTGTATTAGCAACTAAACACAGAATTTTAACCAGAATCAATAAGTAACTAGAAATATGAAACAACACAGGAATTGAGAGACAATACACAATTGTATTAATAATCACTCAGAAGATTATACAATAAAGAAGATGCCACTTCTTCTTCCACCTCAAAGGTTCGCCACACCTCAAGACCTTCTTCCCTCTCTCTCTTGATCACAACAATCAACTCCAATACAAAATTGATGTTCACCTCTCCAACCAGTCAGTAACACGCTACCAGTACACCAAGTACACAATCGTACTCCAAGTAAATCTCCTGCTCTCTGCTGCTACCTGCAAATCACTAGACCTTACTCACCATTGTAGATCTCCTATAGAAAGTCATGCACACATGCTGACCAAGATCATACACATACGAAGAACCCTGTTGATTCTCCAAACTAGTACCCACCTTGGTATTGTGGCACTAGGAGGAACACACCATTGCTCTCTTCTCTCTAAAGGAGCTTATTGCTCTCTTACTCACTAGCTACAAATTTATAATACAGCCCATGAGTCCATATATAGATCTCATGCTTACAATAATTAGACTAACCTAATTACAATAATTAGATACGCAACTCAAGACTATAATTAGCCCTTGACATGCAAACAAACAGTCCAAAAATAGACTCTCCAGGATCAACATCCAAACTGCCTGTTCTCGCACACGCTGCCGACGTCGACTCCTCCATGACCGATGTCGACCGACTGGTAACCAACGCCGGTTGCTTCCTCACTGCCATCTGACCGACGTCGGTTGATCAGATCGATGCCGATTTCCCTGCAACTCCCTGCAACTCTGCATCCTCCGTAACTTCTCCTGTTTGCATCCTGGTGAAGCTTTTAGCTCCACAACCTAACAGGTAGTTCATAATTCTTTCCCACTGTGACAACATTGCATCCATAACCCTCAAAAGTTTATCCTAATTTACTAGTGAGAATGCGACTGCCCTTGTGGATCATATCTAAGATATTAAAAATATCTGCTCAATGCACCATGTCATTGAAGATAATGTCATAGTCAAGTTATTGGGCTCTTCCTTCTAAGGCAAAGCACTTCAGTGTTACTGGGGTTAAATACTGAATTCCATTCACAATTGGGATGAACTTAGGGAGGAACTATGCAAGTAATTTGAGGACTAGAGTGACCACTTATCCCTGATAGAGCAATTCACAACTATAAAGCAAGTCCCACATGAAATGATGGTTGAGTTCAACTTTAGATTCCAGAGAGGTTGGGATATGATCCCACCCTTATGTAAGCCATCTCCCAATATTACATGATTATATTTTCTAAAGCTCTTAACAGTGATATAGCTATAATGATTCAATCCATGGGAGGCACAATATTACCTGATGCTTATTAAGTTGTTGTACGTGTAGAAAATTGTTTGATCTAAGCAGGTAAAATTGTGCCTAGACCCCCCATGCCCTTATTCGTAGAGCCTCCTCCTAGCCAATCAGTTGCACAACCTATGTTAACATCTATCCCCATCACAATGAGCCCACCAACTTCATCTATTATTTCCCCTAACGAATTGCATGAGGTTAAGATAATACAACAAAGCTTTGGAAATGAGCTTGTCACCCTCAAAAATTAGGAGGCATAGTACCCCAAGCCTCATCAACCCTTCACTCAATAATACTAGTCAAGTAGACCTCCTTACCAAGGTGGCACACAATCACAATATCAGCTCACATACAATACAATGCCTTATGTATAGAAAGTTGATGTTATTAATGCCTCTAGAGCCCTTGTTCTTGTGCAAAACAATCTTATACAGGATCTCAAATGGTGTTTTTCATGTGGCCAATCGCATAATCAAGCTACATGCATAAATGGGATTATGAACCAAGTGATCATGGTACAAAGTTTGTCACAATCTCAAGAGAAGATGAATACCATGGCTCTGTATAAAGGCAAATTTCAAGTACCAATGCAATAACAAGATGGGTTTATGCTTATCAATTGGCAGGGGGATGAATTCAACTACATAAATTAGAATGATGCATCAAGTGGAGGAAACACCTCAATTTCTTTAAATATAAGATTAAAAAAAAGAACAATAGAGGAGGCAATACTAACTTTAGTGTCCTCGCCTTCAATGCCTCAAATCACTCGCATAGGTACACAAGCCAAGGTGCTTGCACAACCTTTAATGCATACAAAACACATTGTGCAAAGAGAAGAGTCACTTCAGGACAATATGTAATAAGGGGAAGATACTGTTGTTCATAAACCATAGTCAAAGGGATCTTATATCCCCTTCAATATAGTCAAATAGATGAAGATGATGAGCCTTAATGTAACCATGTGGGATGCTCTTTCTATCCCATCTCAAATGAACTTACTACAAGACATGATGAAAAGCTTTCAAGAGTGTAAGGCATCCCAACTTATGCCTTCCATCTCTGCAAGTATATGCTAGCACAAAGTGAAAGAAACACAAGTGCATCGTGACACCAAGCTACCCTTATTCTACATCTCCTGGCTCATCAACCAACATCTGGTATACAATTGCATGATCAACTCAGGAGTGAGTAGCTTGGTGATGCTAAATAATATCATAGATATGCTCAGAATTGCATATTCCCCTATTTCAAAAGGAGTGGTCCAACTGGATAGTATGACACTCAAAACTATGAGAATCATCAAAGATTTGAATCTTACACTACACACATGCCCAAGCCTCTTAATTGCATAGTATATCATAGTCATTGACTTGCCTCCCTACTTCGCCATCTACCTCTCTTGAGACTTACAACAAATATGGGTGGATATCTATCTTCAAATTGGTCACAACTCAGAACTACATGCAAGACTAAAGTGACCATTAGGGTTGAACCTGTCTTCAAAAGCCATGTTGAACCATACTCTTCAATCCTAGTTGAATTAAACTGCATAATGTTCGATCAGAAGGATAATTCAATTCTCCATGAAGTCACAACACTTTTTGAAGAGATCCCATATGATTTGTTGGATAAATGGGCACATGACATTTTGAGTGTGATCTATATGATAATGCATAGGAAATAAGGTTAGGTATGTACTACATCCTAAAAGAGGATTTCATATTACCTGAGCTTGTAAAGGTGCAAGAGAACCCTGAGGGTACATGCCAATTTTACTTCGATGGTTTTTGAAGTAAGAATGGCATTGGAGCTGGTGTGATGTTAGTCTCTCTTTAGTAGGAGAAGTATTTCCACGCCTTTAGGTTATAGTTTTTTTGCACAAATGATGCTGTAGAATGTGAGGTGCTAATTCAAGGACTCCGAATTGCACATAAGGGAATCAAGACACTACAAGCATTGGGTGATATTAAACCAATTATAAACTAGGTTAAAGCACAGAGCATGACCAAAGTAGCTTGATAAAGGCTTTCACGCATAGAGTATGGGATATGAACGAGGGATTTGATGCATTCAATATTATTTCCATACCAAGATTGTATAATACTGATGAAAATAGACTCATAACTATTGGTATGTAATATGACATCCTATGCGACATAAAAAAGGAGCCTGAGCAGCTTGTCAAGCTCTTGGTCAAACTGGTAGTCTTGATAATGTAGATAATTGGCAGGTGTTTAAGAATGATGAATAAATTATCAGCTTCCTACAATATAAGGTAGAGTTCTGCTCCAAGAACTAAGTGTAATTACAAGCCCAATATAAAGATCAAGTCATCCAATTGAAGGGAAACAAGCTATCAAAAGGGTTAGTCACCATATAAAGTATCTTCATTTTTTATGACCAACTCAAAGGAGACATGCAAAGGATGATAATAAAAGAGGATGTCTCTGTGTAGATAACCATTTTCAAAGGGAAAGTCCTAAAAACTATCAAGGTATGCTCCCCACCAGAAATTAAGAGCTTTATTACACTCAATATGAGATATGGTGATATCTTTGCATGGAGTTATAAGGACCTTAGAAGCTTTGATCTAGGCTTATCATAACACACAATTGAGCTTGACCCTGATGCACAATCAATCCACTAGAGGCAGAGGCCTGTCAACCCAAATCATGAACCATTGATGAAAAAAGAGCTCTCAAAGATCATTGAAGCTAGTATAATATTTCTAATTAAACACTCTTCGTGGGTTACCAACTTAGTCCTAGTGTAGAAAAAGAATGAGGAAATTCATCTATGTGAGACTTTAGGGACATCAACAAAACTTCTCTCAAAGACCAATATCCCTTCTCACTAATGGAGGAGATATTACAAATGGTTGTAGGCATAGAAAGATTCTCATTGCTAGATGGTTACTAAAGCTACAGATTCTTATGCAAGAGTGTGATCATTGTAAAATGACATTCACCACTAAGTAGGAACTCTTCGTATACCAATAGATGTCATTTGGTTTGACGAATACAGGAGCAACATTCTAAAGAGCCATGGATGTGGCATTTAAGGATCTCATTAAGATGCTCATCTCGGTTTACCTCAATGACAACTATTTTATCTAAGAGCATAGAAGATCATTTAGGCCATCTGGAGCAAGTCTTCAAAAGGTGTTGGGAGTTCATAATATCTCTAAGCCCTAATAAGTGTATTCATAGTTCATGAAGGCACTCTACTAGGGCACATTATTTTCAAAGAAGGACTCGTAATTGATCTAGATCAAGTCAAGACCATTTCATATCTACCTCTCCCAAGTCACAAAAAGAGTCTCTAGAGCTTCTTAGGAAGAGTCAACTTTATCAGGAGATTCATGCCTGATTTTGCCACCCTAATCAAGCCTTCATTGTGATGTTCAAGAATAATGTTATGTTCAGTTAGGCTCATGAAGGTAGGGATAGTTTTGAAGCCATCAAACATGTCATCATACAGGCTTTCGCATTGATCAATCCAAATCATGGTAAGGATTTTATCTTTTATGCATTCATTGGGATATAGGGCATCTTAGTTATCCTTACGCAACAACACAATGATCATTTGGAGCAACGGATTGCCTTCTTTAACTAGGTGCTAAAAGATTATGAGTTGTGTTATAGCTTCATGGAGAAGCATATCCTTGCAGTTGTGAGAGCAGTCAAGAAGTTTAGACATATGCTCTCCAACAAAAAATCTGACTCATAATTGCATACATAGGCATCAAATAATTTTTGCTCAATAAGGACATCAGTAAAACAAGAGCTAGTTGGATCATAGAGGTGATGGAGTATGACATAGACATCCAGATGACCCAGCTAGTGCAAGGAAAGGGACTCTGTGAACAATTAGTCAAGTTGTAAAGTTCAAAGATAGAATAGTCTTAGTGTCACATGAAAAGGAACCAATAGGCCAAGAAGCTATAAAATATTGGACACATAATATAATGACCTTCCTTTAAATTGGCTCATACCCTCTTGGGTTAAATAAAGCCAAACATAGGTATTTTAGGCTGTAGGCCATTCCCTATGTACTCATCAGTGGTGTACTTTTCTAGAAGGATCTCAATGGAGTCCTCTTGAGATGCAAAAATCAGGGCAAGTGAGTAGAATTCTTCAATAATTCCATGATGGCCCTATAAGAGGCCATTATTCACCCAGGACCATTATTATAAAAATCATGCAAGCTAACTAATATTGGCCAACTTTATTCAAAGATGTGCATGCATACGTTTGAAATTGTAAGAAATGTCCCTTCTTCACAGGCAAACAAAGGCTGACAACCTTACCATTATGCCCAATACAAACTGATCAACCCTTTGCATAGTGGGGCTTAGATTTCATAGGAATGATTAACCCATCATCAAGTGATGTACATAAGTGGATCCTCATGACCATAAACTATTTCATGAGATGGACGAAAGCAGTAGCACTCAAAGAGGCTAATGATACATCCATCTTGAGCTTCTATGAAGGTAATGCAACAAGATTTGGTGTCCCAACCACCATTATCTCTGAGAATGCATTGGATTTTCTTGGAACTAGGATCAACAAATGAGTCATCAAGTATAACATCCATTTGAGTGCCTCATCAAACGATTACCCTCAAGGTAATAATCTGGCTAAGTCCACAAACAAGAATTTGATTCATATCATAAAGAGGACCATGGAAGACAGTCAGGGAGCTTGACATACTAAGCTCAAAACTACCCTTTAGGTTGATTGATTCACACCCAAGAGAGCATTAGGAAATTTACTTTTTATGTTAATTTATGGAAGGGAGGCCAAATTGCCCACATCTCTCAAGTTTCCTTCATTAAAACTTGCCCATTAGTTGGAGTTACTCAAAATCAAACCCCTTAAAATAAAATTAACAGAGCCAATGGAGCTTAAAGAGACTAGAGTGCAGGTTGCACACACTATGAAAGTCAAACAAGCCCAGACAAATAGGAATTTTAATAGGAGGGTCGCTGATAAAAGTTTACAATAAAGAGATATAGTGCTTAAATGGGATGTAGACATAGCAAAAGGTGGAAGGCACACTATGTTTGATGTAATATAGAGTGATCTATATACCATAACTAGCTGCAAACAAGCCAACACCTTCCAACTTGCTAGATTGAATGGATAAAAATTGCCTATCCCAGTCAATGGGATCCATCTCAAGCACTATCTCTATTTATTCTTGTATAAATTGTAAATAAGTAAATTAGATGTTTTTCATTTCCCTAACTTCCTTGTGTACCTTGTTTTAGGATAGTTTCATTTCCTCTAAGTGTTTATGCATGGTGTTTCTCTAAGCTTGGGTCTCTTTCCTCTAAGTGTATTTGGCACAATTATTTACTTTTGCTAGGAGGTTCTCAGTGCATTCCAAAGCCGAGGATACACAGCCAATGCACTCACAGATGAAGAGACCAAAAGTTTTAAAGACTATGTGCCTAATGGATTGCTCTAAAGGCTACTGGATTCTTGCTTAGTAGGCAAGCAACCCACAAAGGTTGACATAAGTGTTGAATTTTTAAGTCACCCCCAACTTGTGTAAAGCTCACAAAGACCCTACATAAGATTTATGCACTTGAGAATTGTTGAGTTCTTTAAAGCAAGCCATACGCAAATGCCTCCCATCCATGCTTGCACCTAAAGTAGTCATTACAGATCTGCACATTGATTCAGTGTTGATTCATGCCCACTAGGTGTTCTTGATGCACATCCCATGTAAGATCCTTCATCACAAAAGCTAAAATGGTGCACAGGTTCAAGGACGTAGAGCCCCAATCTTTAGACAACGCATGTGGAGGTGCATAGGAAGTAGTTCTAAATTGTAAGAAGTGCACCTAAGATCTTTCATCTTCATGCACATTCCTATTCAAAAGGGTCCCTATACCTTCATGATGAAGTCTCGTACCAAATCCTAGAGTTTCACTTCCATGATTTCATACATTGCAGATAGTGATCTATGTTGCACACATATTACTTCACAGATTAAAATGGATCCTAGGTGTAAATCAATGACATGGCAGTTCAAGAGAGGCCCATGTAGTGATTAACATATGGCAGCAAGGTATAAAAAGGTAGTTGTAAAAGTAGTTAAATAACATTCAAGGTCTTGTTAGAATAAGTAAATGTAAAATTGGCTATCAGACATCATAATACAAGTACACTCCACCCCTCTGACTTTTTTAGGAATCTTCCACTCCTAAAGATACACGTAGATCTAGAAGAACCCTGCCACCAACTCCTAGATCCAAATCACCAAACATAATTCAAGAAACAAGGGCATGGTGCCGTAATAAAATTAAAAAATTGTAAATGCCACCCCAAGTGGTGCATTAATTATAAAATGGCTTTATTTCTTATAAAAACCTTATTATTCATTGTAAAAAGGGTCGACACATTTTAGGCAACCTCATGCTACCAAAATTTGTCCATCCAAGAGCACTTATGTTGGATGAACCTTGCATATTAATGATAATTAAGTTTGCATCTCTCTGTTCTTTTTACACCCTGTGTGTTATTTGTGTTTTTTTATCTTTGTTTGCGGGTAATGTTTGCCCCTCTCATCATTGTCCATTCCTAGCACCCATGTGTGAAACTCAGAACTCACTTGCATGTCATATCTTGTGCACATTCAGGTCTATGTGAACATTATTTATGGATCATTTATTGTCCATCTCAATGTTGCACTGCATTCTCGTGCCTCTATGCAAAATACTTATGCATTTAGAATGGCCTTGGCAGAGTCTGTGTGATAATGTCTTATTCTCAAAGATTTGTAGTGTGTTCACAATAGTATGAATGCTCGATCTATTCTTCGTGTATTGTCTTTTCATTTTTTAGCACTCTCTTACCTTTTCCCTCCCTTTCCCCTTAAAAATCTTAGGTTTAGATTAGTGGTAGATTTACATTTATGCTCTTTAGCTCTGCGCATTGGTCTTAATCCAGGTGCACTTAGAATAGATGTAATTCGGCCTACTCCAGAGGTTCATCCCAAGGAGCGCAAGGGTCCCCTACCTTGGGGACATATCATTGTGATAAGATAATTGATGCTTTGTGTGCACAAGTGAGTGATAACACTTCTACGCCCAATGCATAACACTTTTGTTCCCTATGCAAAGCATTCACGCTTTGTACCCTACCACAAAACCTCTTGCGATGCAGGCCATCTATGAATGCACATTTCAAATGACAATAATCATCTCACCATATTCAACATAGGTAACTACCTCCCCTATTTTATCTGTTACTCTAATTGCTCTAGTCATATCTCTATTTGCTATTACTTATTTGGACTCCATTGATATTTCTAATGTCTTTACTCTTACAAGTACTTCAGTTTTGGATTCTTTAATCAATATTATTACATTTCCACCACTAATCCCAAGACTATTACATACACAACCATTACACAATTCTTGCAAGGACTAACACAAGTTGCTATTACATAACCTATTTTTTCTACACCTGGCTTAAGAACCACATTGGCTAGCCCACATTTTGAAACTTTAGTATCTCGATCAATTTTTTCCACAGTCCCTTTACAGGCAAATCTTTCTACCCGATTGGGGTTGTCAATAACACAAGGTGTTCAAATAGAGTCACTAATAGTCTCAGTCTATGAGTCTTCCAAACTCACAAAATATGTACCTAAGACTTCTTTTAAGACCAAGATGTCCAAAGAGAAGATGGTTATCCCACCTTTCCTTTTACCATTCACATCTCTCAATTCTACTTCCTCTTTAAATCCCTCCATCCTTATGTCACTTCCACAAAGTCCATCTCCCCCCATTCTCTTGTCTCCACTACAAAGCACCTCACCCCTTACAACTCAGTCTTCCATTCAGACTTCTTCTTAGGGCTTGCTAATGACTCCCACATGGCTACAACAAATGGAAGCAGAACAATTGACCATACAAGATTTGGTTATCATTGAGAAGCCAAAGTTAGCTGCATAATTTGATGAAACCTTACATAAACTAAAAAGAGTGATGAGAAGAGCAATAACATCAGGAGGGAACCCAAATGAGTTTATAAGAGAAGAACTCTTCTCACCGATAAAGAAGAAGAAAACTAGGCCTCGAGAGGAAGATGAGAGTAAGACTCTAAAATAAAACTCTTTTATTTATAAAACGTTGTACATCATGTAAAGTCTGCATGCTAAATTAAGAGTTGGTATTATTTAAAACTTTATAAAATTGGACAAATTTTGAAGACGAGGCGACCCCATCCAAAGTTATATATATGTCTTTACTCATTGTAAAGAGATGAGACTTTAGCAATTAAAGCAAGTAAAGAAAATTCTGCAAATATTTTGTAAGTTTGTATGAATGTATTGTCTCTTCCAATTTTTTTGTGTTTCGTTGAATAATTTACTTTAAGTTGACAAACCTATAGTAGGATGTGAATGTATTTTATTTTTGGTGACTAGATTAAACATTCTATTAGTCTTAATCAATTATTTAATTATAGACCATAATCACAACTTGTTAATGACATTTGATATGCATGACAATATGGTATTAATAACATCTTTGATTGTAATTAATAAGTTATTATATAATTATTTTCTTAGGATCTTTACTGTGTTTGATTGTGTTTTGGGCTTACATCTAACCCACAACAAATATTGGTTTATGACACATGTTTAGTTCAGGGTAGTTAATTAACTTGGAAGGGTTTAATCTTCAACTGGAACATAAATCCCTTTCTTTTCTACCATACATTTCCCTCCTTTTGTCTTTTTGATCAGATTCAGCTTAGTTTAGATCCATCCATCTACCTTAAGTAGATTTTAAATTGAGTGTTAGACATATATCATATTTGAACCATCCAAGGTAAATAATCACTTTGTTCACTACTATTCTACCATGTGGTTATTTATAAAACTGAGACTCACAACTCATTTCGTTGAATATTTTTCCATTGATCTTAAAACATTAGGGAGCTTCCTATAAGAATATTTTGTGTGCATAATACCCACACCAACAATTACTTTTATATGTAGATGATCTTATTCTAATTGCCAAAAAACATATAGTTTGAGAGAACATTTAAAGGATCTGGAGCTCTTATGCCAAAATGCGGGAGTGCAAGTGAATATGAGCAAAACAAAAGTCACGATCTTTTCTCTATAGAGAAAAAAGAAACAAATTGAGTTCTTTTTCAAAGGAACCCTGCTAGAAGTAGTGGAAGAATACAAGTATCCTGAGCTAGAATTTCACAAGAAGTTTAGTTGGGAGACCAATAGGGCAAAAATAATTCAAGGGGGGTGGAAGGCCTTATATTCACTACAAAATAGGTGCATGAATGCATAATTACAAAATTAAAAAAACAAGATAACCTTGTTCAACCTACTTGTCACACTAGTGGTCCTTTATGGATGTGAAGTTTGGGGCAGTAATGTGTCTGAGCTAAATTAGACACAGAGAAAGAGAATCCAAAAATATTTAATCGCAAACAACTTCAAAGTCAAAGCTTTAATTCCATATGATATTCTATTAGTCAAAACATGTACTTTTCCGTTGGAAGCATCAACAATGACTCAAACATTAAGTAATTTAAAAAATATGTAAAGTACGGAGAATCATTGATGACCCAAAATGGGAATGTAAGAGCTAAACAAAATAAAAAAAATACATTGATGAAATAAAACAACAAATTGATGAGTACATGGGACATTAACATGCAAAAATGTCCAAACACCCCAATGGAATAAAAAAGTATGTGAGATAGAAATTTAAAACAACCATGTGGACAAAACAACTGGAATAGAAAATTATATATTACATCAAATAGCTTAATCTCATATCGGATCACAAAGAAAATGCATACATAGGGGTAGAAATTAAATGGAAAGCAAAGATGTCCATGGTATAGTTAAGGACTAGCTCACATCATCTTAGGTGTGAAACTGACATGTGACAAGGGGACAATGCCCAAAGAAGAATGAGAAACAAAAACTTGTTTATTTTGTGACAGGGGAGTATTGGAGACATAATGACATTTCATTGTAGAGTGTGCAGTCTATAGTGACATTTATATAAAGTACAAAAACAACTCGAGGGTTGACAACTTAACTCAATTGAAGAGGCAAGGTTCAATAAAATAGTAAGTTTTCTAATTAAGATCCATAGTAGAGGAGTTAATATCAAGAAGGGATTATAATTTTTTTAAACTTAGTAGGACAACCCCTGTGTCGAGTGGTTGTGTTAACACTAAACAATTTTGTTGTAGCTATCAGTCCCATAAACTGTTCATTCTCGTGAACGTTATTAAATCTTTCATTCATTCATTCATTTCAAATATTTTTTTTAGTAAAACGCTGTTAATTTTTCTCAACAATATGTATTGCACAAAATTTAAATAATCATGGCACTATTAATAAGAAAAACATTTCTATAATTTCTTTGTACGTTTACAAATAATTAGCTAATCTCCAACATAAAACTCCTACCTTTTTTTTGATTGACGACGGTTTTTGACACAATCGGAAGCCCGAATCCCCATCTAATTTATTAATCATCTGAATACCACCTATATACCAAATACTACTAGATGCATACCAACTATTATCAACAATGATCATCACTGGGTTCAAAAATAACTAATGGCTATTGATGATCATAAAAATACAACTAACCACCACAACCAATCTCACATACTTTTCCAGAGATTTAAACCTTGGTGAGACTTGAAACAACCAAAACCATTTAACCAACTCACCCACCTCTCATTACCTTAAAGGTAACATAAAACCCCTACCTTATATGTCAATTGATAATGCAACATTACACTTTAATGTTGAGATAATAAAAATAGACTATATTGACTCCACTCAATGCATCCCGTTTATCGAAGAGAAACTAGAGCTATAATGACAACCGATTCCACTACATAATTTAAAAAAAATAAAAAATAATATATAATATTACACTTTACCATCAACCACGTCAATTAAACTACAACTTTTTAAAGTGTGGGCAAACGTCTAAAACAACTGGCATACCCAACACCCAAATGCTGAGATGGCCCAAACCAATCTTAAGTTGCTATACTCAGCAGTCCATCCCTTGAAAAATCCCACTACATTTATCTCAGTCAAAGCATTGTTGAAGAGTTATACCAAATCTGTATTGCCAAATCCCCAAACGAACCCTGCAATCTCCATCACTGCTACAGCAAGAAGAAGCGGGCCTTTCAGACAATACAAAAGAGGGTTATCAATCAGAAAAGAAGGCTCTACCACTGTGAAAAAGGAGAGTTTAGCAATGGAAGAGGAGGAGCACAAAGGGTACAATAAGAAGAGGATGGAAGGGCTGGATAAGGCAGGCCCCAAACAGGTCAAGCTCAAGACTAGGAACATAAACTCTGTTAATACTATTGCTTACGTCCAGGTTGGCATCCTTGGCTACTTTTGTTTTTTTGTGTTATTCATATTGTATTTCAGGGCGCATAAGTTTTTTATGCTTTTTGTTTTCGGGTTACAGATTCTTGGGACTGGGATGGACACCCACGACACATCTCCTTCTGTTCTGCTGTTTTTTGACCATCAGCGGTTCATCTTCAACGTTGGAGAGGTGAGTTCACATTCAATCAGGGCATCACAGAAAATAAGAAATATTCATT
The DNA here is from genome assembly GCA_037957365.1 of Torreya grandis. Lineage (NCBI taxonomy): Eukaryota > Viridiplantae > Streptophyta > Pinopsida > Cupressales > Taxaceae > Torreya > Torreya grandis. Next base: position 1,627,734 of record JARHVA010002094.1, on the reverse strand, counting down.
TTTTGGTTTGTAGACGCATGGCTAGAACGTGACTTAGGACATCACCTAGGTGTTTGTTGAGGCTGAGGTTTCTTTGAATAACAGCTCTGATTTAGGGGTTAGGGTTTCTGCCAGAGTTCCTATTTCCAATGAGCTGCCATTTCTTCTGTGACGTTCCTCTGAGGTTCATTGGTAATATTAAGAAGAGCCTCTTAAGTCCTTATCTGTTTCGTCTCTCGATAGACACAAAGGCTCTTCACTAGAATAAATATAGTGGTAATTTCGTTATTCTAAGTTAAAGATGCACATTGTTGAAATGCCCTAAGATTGTCTTTTTGCTTGAAGGCCTAGTCAACGGAAATACCTTGTTAAAGGACTGCAACATGAGTAAAATAGATCATATCTTATAATTTTTTTTTGTTTTCTAGGGCTTGCTTCAATAATATATTGTTTGCTTTTTGGTGTCAATCATGCATGATTCCTTAGCTCACGGCACACACTTTTACTGGTTGTTAAAGAATCACTTATATCTCAAACTAATCAGAATCTGAGCTAATTAAATATGTAATTCATTAGCTTTGGAGATAAAATATATGTTGCCTGAGTATTGAAAACATTTTTTTTATTTGCTAGTAAATGCAGGAGATGTCATATATTGCCTGAGCAATTATGATTGTCAGGCTCTTCAATGTTTGATCGTACAGACTTTGTTTTGATTTCAAAATTAAAATTCATCTTTTTGTTGGGAAAATTATGCCAAATAGGCTGGCGACTTTGGCCTGAAGCAGCAAGGTTACAAACTTCAGAATTTACATTTGACCTCTTCAACAATCAGAATAAAATCAAACTTTAATGTTTATAGATATACATCACCGTGGGACTGTGTCTGTGTCTTTTATTTTCTCAGTTATCCCCAAATGCTTTTCTTGGTGGGTTGTCATTGGAGGTAGCTTCTGAGAAACTAAAAGAAATATTTGTTGCTTGTCCAGAAAGATCATCTTTGAAAGATCTTGGTGCAGGTAGAAGATAACTTTCATGCAAATTTCAATGCAGCATTAAGGGTAGGTTAGAAGCTGGAGTGAAAATGTATTCTTTTGCTTCCCACCACAGAGTTCTTAGAAGAAAATACAATGATTAATAGCCTTAATAGAAGTTTTATTTACTCTTTAGAGATAACCGCTTAAAAAAGCTTTCAAGTCACTTACTAAAACAACAACAATCCCAAGATATTGGGTAACGCACTTCCCAAACAGTGCCTGGTGGGCATACACATACCCTTGTAACATGGAAGGGATACAGGGGAAGGGGGATACAGAATCCCCACCATATCTGGAAATGGTTACTTCTAGGATATGTTTTGGATCCATATCTTTTAGGACTGGTGCAAATTTTTGTCTGTATCCATTTGCAATGTCAAGAAAGTAAGCAACTACAAAACAAAAAAATGGAAAACCTAGCCCTAAAGTCTGCTTACCTGTTATAAATATACTGTATTCACGATTTTCTAAAAAATTGCCATATAAGTGTTTCTTAAAATATAGTTACTTCCAGGATATGCTTGGGATTGATATTCCGTAGGTCTGATGCAAAGTTCTGTCTATATCCCTTTTCAAAGTAAACAATGTAAACAATTATATAAATAAAAAAAGGAAAACTGAGCCCTGAAAGCTTCTTAACTGTTATAAATTTATCTTGCATATATATGCATTTTTAAATGCTGTACCATCAGCATTGTATCCATGATTTTCTGAAAAAATGCCATATCAGTGCTGGATACTAATCTGTATGGGGCACGGTATCTGTATCCATGCGACTTTGCAACAATCTCAATTGTTTCTATTTGATCCAAAAACATTCGGGTATGTTGACTGCCTATTTTGTTGTCAATACTTTCCAGTTTTGATGCCATACCAAATTAATAATGTGGGCACACTGAACATAATGGTTTTCAAGGAAAGTGTTAAAACACTTTATAAACATTTTAACCTCATTTTTTTCAAAACATTGAACAAATGGAGAAAAAAGGGGTAAAGTAGAAAGATGACTATTTAAATTAATGATCATCGTACTCACATGGCTATGGAGTCCCTGTGGGTGGATATAGGATCATAGAGTTTATAACATGGAGCAGTGTTCATATGTATGTCAACCTCAAATTCACAGATTAGCTTCCTTTTAGGTTTGATAGTTTGTCAAGAGTCGTCGTCAATCAGGAAAACATCTGATTAAACTAATTATTGGTCAAATTATACACATCATGGGTAATATAATGTGGTATGTTGTTTATATACTTCTATCAAATTAATGTTCCTTATCAGCTTGTGGAATGTGAGTTGCTTGGATCAAAGCATCACCATTATTAACCTTTGTGCAATTTGAGACAAGAATATCAGTAATAGTCTTGACATTTTTAGTGCATTTAAATGGTACAGTTGGTGATTACATCTCTGAATAAACTGTGCTTTTGTTATAGGGGATACAGCGCTTCTTTACTGAACACAAGTTGAAGTTGTCAAGAGTAAGTTGCGTTTTGAAGTAAAGGTTCACTTGGCTTATTTATATAAAACTTCACAGGTGATTGCTTGCAAGACAGATCAGTAAAGTTAATATGTGCAGTAGCTTTACAATTAGAAATATGTTGCATTGGTAGTTTTGGTGAGACTATTATATGTATTGGCTGACAACCTATAATGGCTTGTCCTCAGTTGGATCACATACTCCTTACTCGGGTTTGCTCAGAAACTGCAGGTGGTCTCCCAGGTTAGTTGTTTGGAATGGTCCCATTAAAGTATTTTATTATTGTTCAAATATGCATGAAAAATGCACAGGAATCATAGTGGACCTTTCATTGAATTGTCGAATCTGATGTCTAATCTCCGATTAAGTATTTTTTAAGCATTCACAGATAGAACTCTATCATAATCTGTGTTTCACAGGCCTTCTTTTGACCATGGCTGGCATAGGAGACGATGGAATGACAGTAAGTAAATTTCATGTCATCATATTTTTATTGTGTGATTATTTTGGGCTGTGAAGTTGAACATGAAAGCTTTAAGATGTTATTATGCTATTAAATATGTATCATTATGCAAAAGAGAGCTTAAATTTCATTTCTTATTCATATTGACTTATTGCTACGTTTAATTCTATCAACAGGTCAACATCTGGGGCCCCTCTGATCTAGAATATTTATTAGATGCAATGCGGTTGTTCATTCCAAATTCTGCTGTTGTTCACACCCATAGTTTTGGTCCAGGGCATGCCTCAGAAGATAGTACTGTGCCTTATACTTCTAATGGAAGCAGATTGACAAGCCCAATAGTACTTTTTAAAGATGAGATTGTGCAAATATCTGCCGTTCTTTTACTCCCTAGTGGTGTAGGAGGATGCTTTCATGACACAGACGATGGTATCGAGGCTTCAGAGGGGACTGATAAGAATGTGGCTGAATATACAGAGTCAGCTCTTAAGCGTCCTCGTTTAGGATCAGAAAGATCATCAAAAATTGCAGAACCACACTTGAAAGTCCAGGCAAGTTATAAGCCTGGTGATATTGCTGTAGTCTATATCTGTGAGTTGCCTGATATCAAAGGAAAATTTGATCCATCAAAGGCTCGGGCACTTGGGTTAAAGCCAGGGCCAAAGTACCGTGAGCTTCAGCTTGGAAAGTCTGTGAGGTCAGATACAGGGGATGCAATGGTATGTTAAATATTGTAGCTTGCTGCTTTTTTTTTTTCATTGGCCATTGTAGAAATTATGTTCGTGGCATTTCATTTTCTTTAATTTATGTTTATTTCATGCTTATGTAACAACAATGATATCTGAGATTAATCGAGTTCATAACCATGCAGGTGCATCCAAGCGATGTGTTGGATCCATCATCCCCTGGTCCTATTGTCCTCTTTGTTGATTGCCCAACCATTTCTCATATTCCAGATTTGCTGTCTGCACCTGCTCTTAGTAAATTCTTTACAGACATGGACGATAGCTCAAAGAACCTTCAGAATTGTGTCAGTTGTTTTGTTCACTTTAGTCCTTCTTCTGTTACTAAATGCTCAGAGTATGTGGACTGGATGTCCAAGTTTGCAGGCGCTCAACATATTATGGCTGGGCATGAAGTGTATGTATTCTGTACAACTACTATAATTTTATCTATTGGTTTCATCACTTTATTTGTTCTAGACTTATAGTGTATGTATGCGTTACACGCATGATGCATGTATGCATATTGACAAAGCGCATGATGCTTTATATTTTAGTGTTCTAATGTTTGATTTACGAGAGATATCAGGCATCAATACATACCTTTTTTAATACTTAAAAAATCTCTTGAATTTTCACAAGATATCAACAATATTCTATGTCTCACACATGCAATGTTTGTTTGTTCTTGTTCCTTATTTTTAACAGAAAGAATACAAAATATCCAATATTGAAATCCAGTGCAAGACTTTCAACAAGGCTTAATTTCCTTTGCCCACAATTGTTTCCCGTTCCCGGTTTTCGATCACTAGGTGTTGCAAACACCTTGGAAGGAGCTTCTGCTCAAACAAACCAGGTTTTTGAATGACATGCCTGTTGGACAGTATTCATTGATTGCAACATGTTCATGCATTCTGTCAGTTATAGGTTATTGCAAGTTTGAAGTATCTCAGTGGAAACATTTTGTGAACTCCTTTTAAATATTTTGAGCAGAATATTTTACTTATTTCAGGATGATGGCATGGTGCTCCATGGAAGTGTTCTTGCCAATAATCTACTGAAGGTATGGAAATCCAGATATTTTTATGGCATCATTTGGGTTTTGGAAAACCTTTTGTTCTTAATTCGTACAAGTTTGACTGGGAGAGTGATACATGTGTATTATCCGCAATGTGCATATAATGTTTATTATAAGCAATGGGATGTATTCTTCTTCTGTTATTTAATGTTATCGAAATTTGAAGTATCTCTTAAATATAGATATTTTTATAGCATCATTTGGGTTTTGGGAAACCTTTTGTTCTAAATTCGTACTAGTTTGACTGGGAGAGTGATACATGTGTACTATCTGCAATGTGCATATAATGTTTATTATGAGTAATGGGATGTATTCTTCTTTTGTTATTTAATCATAATGTTATCGAAATTTGAAGTATCTCTTAAATACACAATTTCTTCCCTTAAAGGTCATTAGGAACCTCGTTAAGTGACAATCAAAATTCTACTGCATTAGAAGGTGCATTCTGTCTCCTATAAATGATAGAAGAATGTCTAATAATTTTAATCTCATCTCTAAACACTTACACAGCTCTATTGTAGACAATTTGATATAATAATAGTTACCAAGGCATGCAGATACAGATACTGGTGTGTCATTTTCAAAATATGGGACATCAGGATTGTGATGGTTTGTTTCAATTCTCAACTGATCTGAGCAAATCCTGAGTAGGGCCAGAATAAAGTGGAGGCCAATTGATCATTTATGGCATAGAAAGTCAGATTGGACAATCAAGCTATCAGAGATCTGGAGAAAGTGCTCAAATTAAAATGCCATCGTAGGATCGACACCTCGTAAGGCACAGATGGCATCTCATGGGCCTAACCATAGCTTCTTTTCTTAGTTTTCTCTTTGGAATCAAACATCAAATCATAATGAAGGAGTTAAATTACCATAGAAGTCACACTGGCGCTCATATTTATTGTTGTATACAATGTCCTTTTCTGGTGATAAATATTTGGGCCATAACAGATAGCTTATCACATAGAGACGAATAATACAGTGGAAGTCACTATCATGAAGAACTCAAAAAATAGCAACATTTACATGAATAGCCTAGCTATATTTCAACAAAATGGTCAGTTTGAAACATACAAACTCACAGATTGATTCTTGGTTCATTGATTTTTTTTTTCCCCACTTATCAACCAATTTCTAAATTTTCTTACTTTGAAAGGTTTCTAGTTGACATTGTATCCATAATGTGGCATGGCATAAATTTATTAATTGAAGAATGTCTATCTTTACTTATTTTATTGCTTGGGTTCGTCTACACTATGGTGTTTGCTGTGGTTTGTGACAAGGAGAAGGATCAAGAATTAAAAGAATAATGAAATGTTTGGTTCAATTGAAGATGGTTAAAAGTTAAAATTGTAGAATCAGCTGTCACATGCTGTGAGTGAACTATGATGTCCTCCATATTCATTTGATGCCTTTTAATGTCTAGTAAAGTATGTTTTTACAACGAGAGATTGTATCAGAAAAGAAACAGGTCACTTTAATTATAAATGTAAATCCACACCAAAAGACCAAATCGGGGTCCTTGGTGAGGCACTTGCTTTCAATTTGACTTTATCATTTAGTTATTAGCCTCTCTCAATTGTCGTTTTATCACTTGTATTGGCATAGAAAATGCCAGATCCGAAAGGGATTTTAACACGGGACATTTTACTTGTAACCTAAATCCACACAAAAAGGCCTACCGGGGTCCCTGGCGAGGAACTTACATTCATTTGACTATTATTGATCGAAGAAGTTTTTTCTTGTTTACAGGAAAATTTCCATTAGAAAAAAACAAGCTATGGGTATAAGAATTTTTCTAATAGAAATCACAGAATATGCAAGTATACTGTTTTGTCCAATTGATAAACAGTAAATACTAAATATGTATATCCTCAAAGAAAATATTGGGGGGATTTTCAACTGGTATTTTTGTATATAATTAAAATAAATCCAGGTGGATTTCCAACTACTTAGATTACTGGTAAATAGAGTTACAAAATATATAACACTCGAAGGGGATAATTAAAGTAAAAAGTGCGAATTTATATGCATTTAATGGGACTAGAAGATTAGTAAAACCATATGGCAGTCTCAAGAAAACTACTTTCACCTAGGCCTGAGAGCATGGTATAGATGTCATTAATCTTCTTAATCAAATTACTGAGTTGCTCTATTTCTTTCTCTTCCCTGTCAAATTGCATACTGATGGAGTTGGATGGTGCATTGATTACATCCTTAATTTGTTTCATTCATTATTTATATTCGCAAGCTGCAACTTAATTTCACATGTCAAAACTTCTGTAGCAGTTCGTGCAGAGTATCCGTGGTTCATTTTTAAGCATAACTTTTCATGCAGAGGAAATGCAGAATAGAATGAAGAACATTGTTAGGAATATGCTCTTGAGAGCATGGTATAGATGTCATTAATCTTCTTAATCAATTTACTGAGTTGCTCTATTTCTTTCTATTCCCTGTCAAATTGCATACTGATGGAGTTGGATGGTGCATTGATTACATCCTTAATTTGTCTCATTCATTATTTATATTCGCAAGCTGCAACTTAATTTCACATGTCAAAACTTCTGTAGCAGTTCGTGCAGAGTATCCGTGGTTCATTTTTAAGCATAACTTTTCATGCAGACGAAATGCAGAATAGAATGAAGAACATTGTTAGGAATATGCTCTTGGATTTCTTCATAATCTTTACATACTTTAAATTGGTTTTCTGTAGGATTCTCGTTAACTCCATCTGCATTCTCGTTACTTGCCTTGAGGTTTGAATATAAAGTCAGCTAAAGTAAGAGTGATTGAATAAGTTGCTTGCATACTTACAAGGTTAGGATCAACCTGGCAGAGGCTCAGTCCAAGCCCAAACTTTTTCAGATGGTTGAACCTGTCAAGACCAGACCCGAAATCCGATTTTTATTTTTTCAAAAAAGATGAAAAAATTAAAGAAAACAGAAAAAGGCGCCAAGAGGCACGATGGCTAGCATTTTTTTTTAATTCAACAAAACAATGCACAATATTTCAGTTAATTTATCTTATTGCATATGTTTTTATTTAGCAATATGTAAAGATTTTATATATTTTTGTATTTTGATAATTTTGATCCTTTTTCTCATATTTTTTTTAGATTTGTTAAAAAATATGAAACCTCCCAAGTTTTCCCCCTCTTCAACCTATCATGTCTTGAACCAGTTAAGTTTGGTTGCCAGTGAAGAGGCCCAGAGAAACGTTGTCTCTCTTCAAAGAGAAAACAAATGGTTTTCTATACAAACTGGTATAATTATAAGGAATTCATTGGAGTACATGCATTGACCCTATTGATTGTGCCACAGGGTATATCCAATCCTCTCTTATGGGATTATATTTATTTTGGCGTAAAATCCTGACTTAAACTGTTATTATTACTGGAATTTGAAGATGAAACTGTACTACACATTATGAAGAGAAACATGTTATGGGTTTACTGATTCTTGTTTTTCATTCTATGTGTCCTCAAACACATTGAAATTTTTTGATGCAAATTGTCTTCATTAGTGCTGAAACGTTTAGCATTGCTGGTTAGCCTACAAAATAATGTTGCTTTTTCTACGATGTGTCTGTTGTCTATCAATTTGTTACACGGTAGTTTCTGTAATTAAAATGCAATTTGCTTAAGAACGAAAACTGTGTATACTTACATATACTGTCTTTCAGTTCCACTTGCGTCCTTATGCGCGACTTGGTTTGGATCAATCTTCTGTTCCTAATTTACCTACTGCGTCAGATATAATTGATGAGCTGCTTTCAGAAATTCCAGAGATTGTGGATGCTTCCAAACAGATTGTCCAACTCTGGAATTCTTTGCCAGCTGAGCAAAATGAATATCCTAATCTGACTGAACCACAAGTTTCTACTCTTGTGGAAGAACCTTGGATAACGGAAGGTACATGCATATCCGAGTCAGAATTTGAAGTGACAATTAATTGTGATGCTAAAAAAGAGACACGATTCAAACTTCCGGTTGGAGTTAATGGTTGTAAGAGCACTGAAGAAATTCCTAAGTGCTTGGATGGTATAACCAAGGATGAGATGGAGATAGTCCTCTTAGGTACAGGCTCCTCTCAGCCATCAAAATATCGTAATGTCAGTTCCATCTTTATAAACCTTTTTAGACATGGTGGCATACTTTTAGATTGTGGGGAGGGAACTTTGGCTCAACTGAAAAGGAGGTAAGTTGCTTATATAATATGCACTGCTTGAGATTAAATGTCACTTAAAATCTGTTACTGAATTGTCCATTGTGACCTGGTTTTGATGCTTATTTTAATATTAATTGCCACCATGTGAATTTCAGATTTGGTGTGAGTGGTGCTGATAAAGTGATCAAATCTTTGAAGTGCATATGGATATCACATATTCATGCTGACCACCACACTGGACTTGCAAGGATACTTTCTGTGCGCAAGCAGTTATTAAAGAACAGATTGCATGAATCTTTACTGGTGATTGGACCAAAGCCACTAAAGAGATTTTTGAATGCATACTCAAGTGTGGAGGACTTAAACATGCAGTTTTTGGATTGCAGACAAACAATGAAGGCATCAATTGATGCATATGATCAAATATCTGCTGATATGCAGGATGATGTGGGCAGTGGTGAACAATGTCATATGCATGGTCGTGATAGTTCAGGATTTAAGCGAGAAAATTCAATTGTTAGCAATCTAATTAGTTTTAAATCAGAAAACAAGGAAGCACCCAATTTTATGCAGAGTCGAATGCAGCATTATGAGCAACGACCTGGGGTTCGAGATGGAACTGTATTGGATCTGACAGGGCTACATAAGCTGAAGAAAGTTTTGTCCGAAGCTGGGATAGAGGTTTTAAACAGTGTACCTGTTGTTCATTGCAGAGAAGCATTTGGTGTTGTCTTGCAAGCTATAAGAAGAAAGAATGATGCTGATGAAATAGTGCCAGGTTGGAAACTTGTGTATTCTGGTGATACCAGGCCTTGCAAGGATCTGAGAGATGCAGCTAGCGGGGCTACTGTTTTGATACATGAGGTAAGTGAGTGCATAGCTTCTCAACCAGGCTCTCTATAGAATTGTTCAGTTGGTTGAAATTCAAGTGATTCCCATACAGAAAATCTTTGCAAATATCTTTACAGATCAGAAAATTTAATGATATCCATGTTATTATCTATAGCCAAGGCTGTTCATTTATTGGCATTGCCTTTATTTGTCAGATGTGTTAGTTTATTAGTGTAGCATATATAGTTAATAAGATCAATTTTTTTCATCTGATGGTATTTTTTGTAAATCTGTAAAGATATCCTTTTAAGTTATAAAATATTGTAGATGCTCTGCTTCTAAGTTTGTCTCAAGGCTCTTTTGTTTATGACTAGTTGCTGAACATGTCTCAGCTGTGGATGCCATTTACTCTAATGCGCTAGATTAGGAATGAAAAGTATCAATCAGAATATCCTTCCAATGACTACTATAATATCTAAGGACCATGCGTTGTTTCCAGCTGATAAGAAAATTAGCATTCATGCCTAGCAATTGAGAACATTAACTTACGAAGCTTCAAAACCCATTTTGTATTAGAAGGGTTAGCATAGGAGTTAGGAAGTTATATATTAGTCTTATGATGAGAATCACCCTTGTTAATTATCATGTCTCATAATAATTTACAACATTGCAGATATCCATCATGCCCTCTCGGCCCAGTTTAATGGAGCATTACTGACTGCATGTAAGTTAGACTAACTAGGTGATTTTCATGCCCATTTTTGGAGCAGTTTGCTGATCCATATAATCCAGAAAAAGAATCCGTCCATCAGACAGCAAGATCAGAACCCAGTTTCAGTCAGCAACAGAGCTTCGAAGGAGGAGTTCTAAGCATGGCAATGGAACCGCCACTTCATGCAGGTGGCTGTTATGTAACAGTGGCAAAGTTGCCTGTCTGCATTAACTGGCTGCTTTGCCCGCGGTAACTATATAGGTACGGTAACGGCAGAGAAGGTGAATCTTCATTTTCTTGAGATGTTTGGAGATCCTTTAGTGCATGAAAGTACATCTTTGAGCATTTTAAAGACAAGGCACGAGTTCAGGGAAGATCATCAGTGATCAGAGTTGGTGTTAGTTGATTGTAGGAAGGAACAGTGAGAGAAATTGAGTGAGCAAGATAGCAGTCTGTTGAGCTTTTTCTAGTATACTCATTGTGTTGGTAGTAGTTACGAAGTGTAAAATCATAAAGTTTTGTATAAATGACAAGCGTGCGATGTATAATATTTTGTCTGTTAAGTCAGCATGTGATTGAATATCAAAATATTGTAGAAGAGGAAAAGACTCATTCGGGATGGAAGTGAAAGGTCAAGAATATGAAGCGAGAGAGCTTCACCGCAATGATATAAATACTTGTATTGTAAAGAAGAAACAGTTCCGATTTGTGAAATAATGACATAGAGATCATTTGATGGTTCCATTGAAATTTTTTTGTATTGTTTTATGTCCATAAGTTTCCCTACTCTGTTTGGATTTGCATGTTTAATATAACAAAGATGTATGATTTTGGCATGTTCTAATGGGTATTTTTAGGAACCTTTGCTAACAATGGTGTGGTGAGCGTGGAACGGAAACATGCTGAGATGCTTACCTGGTCAAAGAGACATTGCATGCTCGTTGGATGAAATAATTCACAAATTTGCAGAAGAGGAAGCTAGGAAAATAGGAGGTTTTGTGAGAAATCATAGCCGAACATATATATGACGAAATTTATGAAATCTTCTAGTGCTAATTACCAAGATTCTTAGCTGCTTGTTTGTCAAGGATCGAATATTACTACTTCGGGTCTAGAGAAATAGAGCACTTTGTTTGAACTGAAGAAAAGTTAGAAAAACTGCGAAACTTAGATGCTAATTGGACGCGTGCCATAGATCACTTGTTGAAAACCACAATTGATGGATACATCACTGAGTTTGCCTTGCAATGATACATTGTGTTTGAAGCTGTGCATGACTTGTTTGTAAGAGGCATGAAAGGCAAAGTCTTACATTGACTACTTATACTCCTAAAAATGTTGGTTGTGGAGAAGGCCATAGTGCCAATACCAATCGATATGGAGTAGTCGTCTAAGGCGCTATGGGGATGCAGACTGAAAGGAGGTGAATGATGAAAAATTGGGAGAATGACCCTGAACTTGAACTTAGAAGATGGAGGCGGCAAAAAAGCAAAGTGAGAAGGTAATTTTGGGATTTCATAGAGCTGCGACAACAAAATAGATGGAATAAACAGTGATCCTTAAGTAATTGCAAATAGGAGTTGGATAGAGAATACAAAGACTACGAGAGGAATTAGACGTTCAAAGGAATATGGAGACTACGAAGATGGGGAACTTAGAGTACTTGAAGGAATTGAAGGTGCCAAAGAGATTGTAGAGACTGTTTGGGATTGTAAAAGCGACCTTGAGGAAGTAGAAGAAAGAGGCTGAGGCGATTGTGGAGAGGTTATAGAGAAGCAACTAGAGTAGTTAGATGATAATTTTAAGTAGTTACAGGGGAGGATATTGTTTGGAGATGATGAAGGACAATGTCTTGAAGAAGCTAGGTTGAATCGTAGGGTTAAGTTAGGTTCAAGTTTTAGTGAGGAAGATACCTTAGACAAGGATAATTCATTCAAAAGTGATGCATCCCTTGTGCCTAATTTGTTAACAGGAAGAGGCAGTGTAGAAGCTAAGAGACATAATAAGTGGTTTGATGAGTTTGTAGAGAAATTTGAAAGGCTAAGTGTAGAAACTCAGAAGTTGCTGGAAATGAAAAGAACTAGTACTCCAAAGATAGTTACAATGAATTTTAAGACACTTATTAAGTCTAGTCTAAAAAGACCAATTGGTTCATGTGCGAATGCAAGATATATGGCTTTTAATGCGGGAGTTTTGGTAACCCTGACACCATATGATGGGTCTTCTGACTCTAATAAGTATTTGTTGATCTATGAGATGAAATGGCAGGTTAAAGTTGTCACCACTGATGATGCGAAAAAGTGTGAGCTTATAGGAGCTTTGACTCACAAAGCTCTAGAATTCTTGTTCAAAAGTAATCCAACATAATTGTCCTTACAAGATGTCAAAAACAAATTGGTTGGGGGGTTTAAGATGCAAATATGTGCAAGCCAAACTATTCAGGACTTGAAGGAGATTTGCTAGAATCAGTTTGGGATTATGGCCGTTGGTTCTTAGATGGCATAAATCGAGTGAATTTCCAATTTCAAGACAAATAAAGCTGCTTGGGTTGTGGAAGGCCTACGACCTAGGATTAGGTTTGCCATCGCACAAACTCAATTCTCTTGTAAAGCTGATGCAAGGTCAACTGCGATTCGGGTTGAGCAGATAGAAGATTGCAGAGATTGTCCTTTGTCTACGACAAAAAATAGATGCCAAGATAGATGTTGTTTTGCACTGCATGAGAGCAACAAGCCCATACTATCAATATGGTGCATTGGGTGTGGCAAGGAGGGACATCATAGGAATGAATGTCCAAAGATCAAGGCAAAAAATTGAGAAATTTGTTGCATAGTCGGACATCCAACTACCAAGTGTCATCTACTGTAGCATCATATATAGTAGCTGCACACTATGTATTACAATTTTTGTAAATTACATAATCATGACGAGAAGAATTGCAAAGCCCTTTAGGAGTTGAAAGAAGACATCACTAGGAATGTCTTCGCAATAGCTACGCAACAGGTTCCAGCTACGAAAGCAAGAGCACCAAGTCTAGATGTTGAGATGACCACAACAACACAGTCTGTCTTGGATGGATGCCACAATCTCTGCAATAACAAGCTGGATGGACTTCTCATCGCCACGGGGCCAAGCAGGGTGGACACCACAGTCACAATATAGGTGGACACCTTCGTCACCACAATACTAACAATAATTAGGGTGGGCTCCATCTTCACCACATAGGCAATATGCGGGATATGATGGCCAACAAAAAGGGTGGGGTTCACCACAAAGACAAGGAGGCTATAAAAGAATTCACATACAAAGAAGCAACAAGAATCTACTCTATATTCATTATTAGAACGGCTCTTATATATAAGCCTATAACAACTCCTAGAAACAAGGAAGGTAGGGAAAACAACAAAGAAATGAGAAGCTACAAATAGGCTTGACCTGTACAACAGTAATAAAATAAGGAATAATAATTTGTTGATAATCAAACTATTTACAACCTATGTTGTTTGGGTATGGGTTTGGGTACGGGTACAGGGACGTCTTGAGTACGCAGATATGCCATTTTTCAAAAACCTTGATTTGGATACGTCGTGGGTACGTTTGTATATATATAATGCATATTACTCATTTTTTAAGTAAAAACACTTGAAATTATATAGTATGAAAATATTTGCCTATAAAATATAAAACACTTAAACATATATAATATTCATTCATTCATTACTTCAAAGACTAAATATACATTCAAATCTAAAATAAATTCTTGATGCCTCCTATGATGTCTCCTTGAAATCTTGAAACCTTGAAATATGGCTTAGTCTGAAACCTTGAAATTTGACTAAGTCTATAATATGATAGGATCCTCCAAGCCTAGAATTTGCATTATAGCTCCTAGAGGTCCAAAACCACTCTCAAACACCCAGAAAGTATATAAATAAAATATAACTTGAAGTATAAGAAACTAGATGTCCCTATTTAAATGTAAAATGTCCAAAAAGGGCCCAAAAACATCAGTCATTTCAGAATGTCTCCATCAGGTACCAGGGACGTACCTGTACCTGAGGTGTATTGGGGTGGGAATTGTGGGAGGGCGATTCTTGCAACACAATTTACAACAACATGCATAACTATTGTAATATCCTCTCTTAATCACTGAACCGAAAACAAATCCAAGCTTATCTCAAAATTTTACAAATTTGTCTTTACACAAAGGCTTAGTCATTATATCAGTTGGTTGTTCAGAGGTGGAATAATAATAAAGACACGTCTTCATTAGTAATCATTGGATGTAGTGGTGATGAACCTCAATGTGATTAGCCCTGGAATGGAAAACTGGATTCCTCACCAACTTTAGTATACTCTAGTTGTCTTTGAAAATAGGTGTCGATGTTGAATCAAGTTGAAGATCCCCCAATACTAATTGAATCTACATCAACTCATGACGTGCACTAACGACTGCTTTGTACTCTGTTTCAGTAGAAGACAATGCAACTGTACTTTGAAGCTTGCTCTGCTATGAAAATGTTCCTAAATCAAGAGTGGAAACATAACTTGCAGATTTTCTAGAATCAACTGATCCTACCCATTCCAAATCAGTATACCCTGTTAGCTCAAAATCAACAAATGGATTATATAAAATGTCAAAGTCAAGAGTGCCCTTGACATATCTAAGAACCCGTTTTGCAGCTTGCTAATGTTCTTCATGTGGTTTAGTCATGAAGCGAGAAAGATAACTCACTGCAAAACACAAATCCCGTCTAGTAGTAGTAAGACAAATCAAACTACCTACTAATTGTTGATACACTGCTTCATCGATCAGTGGTGAATCAGTGTTAGTTGAGAGTTTTGTCCCAACTTCCATAGGTGTAGCTGCTAGATTACAATCATGCATTGTGAATATTTTTAACAAGAATTTGACATATTTTGTTTGGGATACAAAAATTGTATAACCAAAATTGTAACATTGACAAAACTCTACGCCTAGAAAATATTGAAACAAGCTTAGATCAGTCATTTCAAACACAAAACAAATGTCAGCGTTCCTTTATTTAATCAAATCAATGCTGCTTCCAGTGATGGCAAGATCATCAACATATACAACTAGAATCACTATGTCATCACCAACCAAATAACATTGAAAGTAGATTATTATTACATCTTTTAAACCTAGACTCTCTAAGATATTTATTAATTTTGAAATACCAAGCTCGAGGAACTTGCTGAAGTCTATACAATGACTTCACTAACTTGCAAACTAGATGCTCTTTTTTAGGAATTTGACATACCTGTGGCTGTACCATGTACATCTCTTCCTCTAAGTTTGTGCAAGAAAACAATTTTTACATCCATATAATATATTTACCAACCAAACTGAGCAGCAATAGAAATAACCATTCTGAATGTTACCATTTTTGTTGTAGGAGCAAATGTTTCTTTATAATCTACTCCTCCTTGTGCATATCCCTTAGCAACAAGATGAGCTTTATACTTATCTAAAGAACCATTTGACTTACAATTTACTTTATAAATCCATTTGCAACCAATGGATTTCTTACCTTGGGGTAGATCAGATAAAACCCGAGTTTCATTTTTTATTAATGCATCATACTCCACCTTCATGGTAGATTCTCATTTAGGCTTTCCTTTAACATCTACATAAGTATTTGGCTTAAAAATTTGTGAAACATCTGAATTGAGAGCATATTTTATTTGCTCTGGATTTTGTACCGATTGTTTCTTAGATCTGGTGGATCTCCCTTCCAATGATTTTGGAATCTCATATTGTTGAACTTCCTGCAGTGTGCTATAAAACCAATTTGACCTTTTGTGTTGACTAGTTGAATCACTGTGTGTTTCACTAGATCCTTCCATGGAGCTAGACTTTTCTGGTGTTTGCCTTTTTAAGTCCTGTTCCACTTTAGCACTAGAACTTGATTCACATTCATCATTTGGAATTCAAAGATTACTAGTATCAATAGGTTTACCATCATTTGAGAAATATGGATTTTTCTCATCTATTTTGAGATCTTTATTTGTAGAGATATGTAGTAATCTATATGCTTTGGAATTCTCACTGTAGCCAACAAATATGTACTTCTCACTCTTTGCATCTAAATCACTCATTTTCTCTTTACGAATTAATGCAAAAGCAATACAACCAAAAATACAGATATCACTTACATTAGGCTTTCTTCGTGACCATGCTTCTTCTTGAGTAATATTCCGCACAACTTTACATGGATTCCTGTTTAAGATGAACATTGATTATTGACAATTTCTGCCTAGTACCAAAAAGATACATTTCTGCTTTGTACCATACAACGTGCCATCTCCATGATAGTCCTGTTTCTCCTTTCCACCACTCCAATTTGTTGTGGAGTGTAAGTTGTATATTGCCCATGTTTACCTCCATGTATTGAATTGTTTGGAGATAAATTCTCCTTCATTATCAGATCTAAATTCTTTGACATTTTTACTTGTTCGATTCTCAAACAATGCTTTCCTTTCAACAAAGTTAACAAAACATTCTGATTTTTTCTTTAGGAAATACACACATTTTTCGAGAACAATCGTCTACTATTAACAAGAAATAAAGAATTTCAGATACAGTGTTAGCTTTCATAGGACTATGAAGATCTACATATACCAAATCTAACACATATTTTGCTCTCCATGTTTTACCAATAGGAAAAGGTTGCCTTGTCTGTTTACCCAATTGACATCTTGCACAAACATCTTGATTGTCTTGAATGGATGGAAGTCCATTCACCATTTGACTTTTACTCAAGACATTCAAATACTGGGAACTAAGATGATCATATCTTTCATGCCAAAGAGTACTAGTCTACTCAACTGTTGCTAAAACATATTGTTCTCTTGTTTTAGGATCTACAAGTTTTTACAAACCCCTTTCCTTTATGCCAATAACAACTATATCATCATTGAGTGTAGCTACTTTACATTTGTTTCCTTCAAACTTTACTACCAGTTGTTTGTCTTTGGTGTTTTCATTAATAGATAAAAGATTCTTATTCATATCAAGTACATATCTAACATTAGCAAATATGTATTTGTATTTATTATTCAATATGATTTGCACATCTCCACATCTTTTAATATTATGTGTCCATCCATCACCTAAGGAAACAATTTCATTACTACCAGTATTCTCCATGAAGTTTACATACCAATCTTGATGACATGTGTAGTGTTGTGATGCACTTAAGTTGAAATACCAAGTGCGAGACTCACTTGATAGGTCATGTGATGCTACAAATACAAATTCAATAGATGCTTCCCCTTTTGCTTCTTTTGCAACATTAGCATGTCTAGACTTCTTGTTTGCATTAGCCATATATTCTTGTCGCTTTCGACAATCTTTCTTAAAATGCCCTGGGTGTTTATAATAAAAACATTTCCATTTGATGCACTTACATTGGTTTTTGAAGAGTCCTTGTTTGTTGGCCATTGTTTCCCCTTGCTTTTTGATTGTGCCAAAAATGCATTTTCTGTAGATACTGATGTTGAAGCAATTGAATGTTCCTATTGTCTTTCCTTTTGCATGAGAAGTGTGGACAACTGCTCAAAATCTAGTGTCTGTGTCTTTGTAATTATATGCAATGACTCCACAAAGAAATCATATGATGACAAATTCCTCATGATGAGCAATTAAACCTTGGTCATCCATAGGTTTTCCACTGCTTTTAACTAGTCACATGTCTTTCAACTACAAGAAAAACTCAAAAATGGACTCACTTGTATCTTAGTGAAAAATAGCAAATTCTTTAAATATAATACACTGTCGACTTCAGAAGTGTACTATATGCTATAAGATGTTTTGATAATTCTATTGCATAGTTGCATTTATAACTTTTTGTATCAAATTAGACTTCTCTATGATGTTTATCACAGTCATCAGGTTGAACATTTGGTCTAGTCTCTTTACTAGGGACAATTTGATCAATATTTCAATACTCACAAATTGTATCTTGTGACTTCATAAACTAAAGTTTTTGCCTATTAGTTTTTATGAATTTGACAATGACAAAGGTTGTAAACTAGTCATTTTGACCTAGTTTTTCACTAAAACAATTAAATAAGAAAAAATGACTTTTACAAAAATTCCTTATAGTTTATGAAAAATTTAATTAACCAGTTTCCATAAAATTGCTTAAAAAACACGGAAACAATTAAATTTTAAGTTTTCCACATCTTTTGCAAAAAAATATTTTTGAGTGCGAACAAGGACTGAAAAACAATGTGGCAAAATTTTCACTGTTT
Source organism: Torreya grandis (assembly GCA_037957365.1). Classification (NCBI taxonomy): domain Eukaryota; kingdom Viridiplantae; phylum Streptophyta; class Pinopsida; order Cupressales; family Taxaceae; genus Torreya; species Torreya grandis. The sequence continues at coordinate 1,608,989 of JARHVA010002094.1, read as the reverse complement.
TGGAGTTGTGGTTTTTTGGCAATGGAATTAACCATGCACTTTTTAAAGAAAATTTCAAGTTACCAAGGTAAAATAAAAAAGTTTAATTTAAATGAACTTTTAAAATATGTTTTTTTTGTCCTAAATTTGCATGAAAACTGAAAAACTTTGGATAAAAGAGATATATTTGTCTTATCTAATAAAAAAGACCCGTGTATGCAGTAATGCACTTCTGCAAACTTGAGCCCTTATTCAACATACACGGATGCACAAAAACTTCTTCACCACCTCTTGTGATGTGTAATTGTTGTGCCCACCTCTTATGATGTGTTCAAGCACATGATCTCAGAATAAATGGTGCTTGGCTTCACTGTAATGTCATCTTTTCCAACGCCACTCTATTTCTTAGAATGCCACAAAACTCTTCACTTGAAGTATTTAATTAGATCTGTACTGTTCTTTACTAGAGATTATATTTAATCAGATTCATACAGTAAACACAATAGCAACGCCTTGCTCTTTACCAAACTCTGAGAAAAGGGGAGATTAGAAACGACGCCACACAACACGCTTCTCTTTCTTCAACTCCACCCTTGGGACGCCACACTCAGTCCAATTAAGATTGCCATGCGTCAAGCAAAATTCTCCAGGATAGAGCTTCTCTTGTTTGATGAAAAAAATGATGTAAGTCTTCTAGGTGCGTTGGCTCTCCACATGCTTCCTTGCTCTCTCACACAATCACTTCAGACAATTTATCTACCTCACAACCTTCCTCCCTGATCAAAACCTTAGGCACTGAGTACCATAAAAGAATTCACGTACAAAGAAGCAAGGATCTGCTCTATAAGCCTATAACAACTCCTAGAAACAAGGTAGGAAAAACAACTAAGAAACAGGAAGCTACAAATAGACTTGTACAACAATAATAACATAAGGAACAATAGTTTGTTGATAATCAAACAAACTATTTACAACAATATGCATAATTATTCTAATAGGCTATCGAGGTGGATACTAGGGAGGAAACCAAAATCGTAGACAAGAGGATAGGTAGGCCAAATAGTCTATTGTATATTAAATGTGTGGTGAATTTAATCATATTAGACGAAATTGTCCCTCTAATCCTTAGAGGCAGACATTTTGTGTTTATTGCAGAATTATAGGGCAACACAATACATAATATTGTCCTATGCTAGAAAATCAAAGAAAGAAAAAGCCCATGCGAAATGTTAATATAATGAACTCTCATCCCAAAGATCCAAAGGTTATGCAAGATGTCACTAGGGACTAGTATAAAGAGTAGGGAATACCACCTTTGGAGATGCTCCAACATAATATGATTAGGAAGGTTGGTAGGACCAATATTCAGTTGCTGTTAGAAAGTCCTAATGTCTGAAGCAATGCAGTTACTCTAAACTTACAAAATTAGAATGCTTCCAAGGGAGATGCTGCAGTGGATGCATAGATGTATGGTCAGATTGTTTGCATCCTAAGGCAAGCAGTAGGCATAGCTTTGACAAATCTCCTTGCACTGGTAAGTACTGTGTAATGAAGACATCACATAATATTATAAATTTATTTCATAACCTGTTGGATTGTGCAAAGAGGGGAGAACAACGCACCGAAAAAGTGGTATGGTATGTTAAGACCAAAAAGCCTTGGGATGTTGACTCTAGACTAGACATAGAACTCGTAGGCTATGAAGTCCCCATTGCAGTCTTTGATGTTGGAAGCACAGTGAACACGATTCCTAGGTCTCGACATAGGAGGCCATTGAAAGACCAACTTGTTGGAAATATTGTCATTGATGTCAAAGGTCTAGTATTGGTGATAAAGGCCCCATTGCATTTAATGGTGTTTTTAATATTCATATCTTGGCTAATGTGTGTTAATATTTATTTAATATTAACGAATATATTTTTGGTTGCATATAATTCAAAAGAGGGCCCATGGAGAAGTCCATAAGTCACGGGGTAAAGACAAAAAATGAATGGGACGTATTTTCTCATGAAGAGTCATCTTGAGGGAATTTCAAGAGTCACCATGTGAAGACAAAGGGTATGTGTGCATTTTTCCATGAAGGGACACTTTGAGGAATACGAAAAGCCACCAAGATACAAAAGAGGAAAGAACGCATTTGTTTATGAAGGGTCACCATGTGACTTTTCAAATGCAAGGATACGAAGGGTCATGCAAGTTTGGCGTCATTTTCCATGAAGATTGAAGGGTCATAAAGGGTGAATGCCAAAGGTCATTTGAAAAACTATAAATAAAGGCTTGAGAAGCCATTTGAAATATGTAAGAGAGTGCATGGTTTGTATTTGTTTTAGAGGAGAGAAAAACATGAGATATTGTAGAGTTTTATCATTTGTTGAGTAAACAACATTGAGAAATAGTTGTGTTTTATACATAAGAGGGGTTGGTGCTCACAAATAGTTGTCATGTTGGTGCTCTTGTGGGTTGGTGCTCACAAGTAGTTGTCGTGTTGGTGCTCTTGTGGGTTGGTGCTCACAAGTAGTTGTGTTGGTGCTCGACAAAGGGGTTGGTGCTCCTGTAAGTTGGTGTTTGTGAACTTTGTAATTTTATTTGGTGTTCATTCATATACTTGAGATTGTTCTCTGTGGTTTTTTTCACTTTGGGTTTTCACGTAAAAATTTGGTCTTTTTTTTTTCTTGTGTGATGCATATTATTATTTCAGTTTTATTGCATATCTTGAATGTGTGATTAAGTGGTTAAAGAAAAGAAATCAGATTAAGTAAAAGATATATAATATACTGATTCACCCTCCCTCTCAATATATTTCGTGCTTAACAATTGGTATCAGAGCAGGTTTTTTTTGAAAAAGTTTTACAGCTTGAAGGTAGATCGGGGAAAGCACGATCGTTGGATCACATGAAGGTTTTTCTGCAAATAAGGCACCTTTGTTTGATGGGGCAAATTATGCTTTTTGGAGATAAGGATGAGGACTTATTTGATGGCTTTTGGATTTGACATTTGGCAAGCAGTGGTGAAGGAATATGAAGAGCTACAAACACTTGTAACTACTCCAGCGGAAAAGAAGGCAAGTGAAAATAATGCTAAAACTTTAAATGATATTTTATGTGAATCAAAATTTGTTAAAGTTATGCAATGTAATTTGCTCATGAAACTTGGGTAAAACTTGAGAATATTTACAAAGGTGATGGAAATGTACAGGCTTTAGACTTTCATAAGACAGTTTGAAAGTTTGAAGATGGAAGAGAAAGAAAATATAGCAAGTTATCTTTTGCAGGTTGATCAAATAGTTAATCAGATTCAAGGTTTTGGAGAAAAGTTAGAAGAATCAATTGTGATACAAAAAGTTTTGAGATATCTACCATTGAGATATGATGCAAAAGTTTCGGCAATTGAAGAGATGAAGAATTTAGCCAAGCTAAAGATGGATGAGCTACATGGTATTCTTAGGGCATATGAGATGCGGACCGAACAAAAGAAACCCTCAAAGAGAGAAGCTGCTTTCAAGACACCAAAGAAAGAGAAGACTAAGATTCAAGAATCTAGTGATAGTTCTAGCGATGATGAAGATGACAACGGAGCTCTATTCATTTGCAAGCCAAAAAAAGCACAGGGAAATATCAAAGAAAATTACCTTTTAAATGTTTTAATTGTGGAAAGATTGGACATTTTGCAGCTAAGTGCCCAGATAAGGGTAATGGTGATAATGAAGAAGAAAAGTCTACGTACAAGAAGAATTGCAAAGGAAAATTCAAGAAGGGATTGGAGAAGAAGAGTTTGTATTCTAAAGATCCTAGTTCAGTTGAAGATAGTGGAGTCAGTGATTCAGAAGAAGAGATTCTATTCATGGCCATACATGAAGATGCCTTTGCAAGCAAAAGTACATATAATCAAGAAGAACATGATGAAGCTGAAGTGAATCTGGAAGAACTCGTTTGTGCCTTAGAAGAGTTAAAAGCTCTTGAGAAGAAGAATCGAAGATTAAAGTTCCAGATCGAGAAAAATGAAAAGGAGTTAAAGAAAACAATTGAAGATCTACAAGCACACTTTGAAGAAGCCAAGAAGAATGAAAAAGATCTAATGGCATAGTTGCAAAAAGTAAGTGAAGAATGTGAAAGGTATGTTATTGAAATTGCTTCTTTAAAAATAGATCTTGAGAAAACAAATAAAACAATCAATGATAGAGCAATGAATGATTCAAAATTTGAGAATATCATTAATATGTTGAATAAGATATTAAAAAGTCAAAGATCAATGTCAAATAAGACATGTATCGGATTTGAAAAAGAAAAAGGGAGGCCATAGACAAGGTTAACACATAAAAAGGAAAGAGCTATGCTGAAGCTCTTACAAATGAGAAAATAAAAAGAGAAAAAGTTAAGAATACAGAGGACATCTCAAACAAAGAACGCTGGAAGGAACAAAGTTACAAAAGGCAATCAGATCAGAGATACACAAACATGTATTATTTTTATGGTTACTATTTTTATTGTAATGGATATGGTCATAAGAAAATAGAATGTTGAAAAACGGCTAACAATTTTAGAAATAAGGAGAAAGAAACTCATGCAGAGTCAAACAAAAGCCACAACTCTTTTGCTCCTCTATCAAAGTTTAATGAAGAGGCCATAATATGTTACAAGTGCAATAACTTCAGACACATAGTTTGGTATTGTAGAATTGTGTTTGAGTCAGTCAAGAAGGATCAGAGTTTCAAGGCTCATTTCATCAAGAAGAAAGTTCAAACAAGTTCATGGCAGAAGAAACACCCTGAAAAGTTTATGTTGGTTTAGACAGTTTTGCATGGAAGAAGCAAAAAAAAGCCATGGTTCATTGACAATGGATGTTCAAGGCACATGACAGGGGATAAGAGCAAGTTCATAACCTTGAAGAAGATCAATGGTGGCACAGTGAAATTCGGAGATAATACTACTGTCAGAATTACCGAAAAAGGTACACTAAGTTTGGATAATGGTAGAATTAAAACTGAAAATGTTTTGTATGTAGGTCTTAAGCATAATCTTTTGAGTGTAAGTCATGTTTTATCAGGGACACACTAAAGTTTTATGCAGAAAGTTGTGAAATTATGAGAAAAGATTCAGATGTGTTGGTTGCAGATGTTCAGAGAACAAGGAATAATTTGTAGATGTTATTAGACATCAAAAGTCAAAGATATTGTTTGAGTCAGATTGAAGAAAGTTGGCTATGGCACAAGAGAATGAGACACATAAATTTTAACAATCTTGTCAACATCAACAAGTAGTAAAAAATCTTTCAAAGATTACAAAGCCATCCAACATGCTTTGTGAACCTTGTCAGCATGGGAAGTAGGGCAGAAGGTGGTTCAAAACAAAAGAGTACTCGACCACTCAGATGTTAGAGCTTGTTCACATTGATTTGTGTGGACCTATGAGAACTCAAAGTACTCAAGGTGAAAAATATTTTATGTTGCTTATTGATGATTTTTCACGTATGATTTGGGTAATATTTTAAAAGAAAAATCAAAAGCTTTCAGAGAATTCAAAGCATTAGTTGAGAATGAAATCGGTTTGAAGATTAAGTGTCTAAGATCAGATCGAAGAGGAAAATTCATGTTAGATCAGTTTATTGAGTATTGTGAAGACCATGGAATAAAGAGACATTATTCAACAGCGAGAACTCCACAACAAAATGGAGTAGTTGAATGGAGAAATAGAACAGTTTAGGAGATGACGAGGACAATGCTAAATTAATCCAAGATACTAGATAAATATTGGAGAGGCAGTTGCTACAGCAGTGTATATTCAGAAGAGAGCATTATTGAGAGTTAATAGTGACAAGACTCCTTATAAGCTATGGAAAGACAAACCAACAACAATTGATTATTTCAGAGTTTTCGACATCAGATGTTTCATAAAGAGAATCGATGAAAAACTGAGTAAGTTTGAATCTAGAGCAGATGAAGGTATATTTCTCGGATATTCTTGCAAAAGTAAAGCTTATAAATGTTATAACAAAAAAATCAAGAAAATAGTTGAAAGTGCAAGTGTCGGGGTAGAAGATGTAGCACAAAGAATCAGTGATCCAATAGACATTCTTGAAATCATTGAAGAGGAAGATTTTGAAGAATCAGATGAAGATAAGGAGAAAAAGGATACCAAAACCCCATCCAAATATGTTCAGAGAAATCATAATAAAAGTGACATCATCGGGGACATAAATGAAAGAATTCGCATTAGAAGAATGATGGTAAGTGAATCTGAGCAAGTTAATTTTTCTTTGTTATCCAAAATTCAGCCTAGAACTTTTTTAGAAGCTAGACATGATAAGCATTGGGTTAAGACAATGGATGAAAAATTAGATAGAAAAGAATGATACTTGGGAATTAGTGCCTAGACCAAAATATCACAATGTGATAGGAACAAAATAGGTTTACAGAAATAAGTTGAATGAAAATAAAGAAGTGACTAGGAATAAAACAAGATTAGTATGTAAAGGATATGCTCAAATTGAGGGAATAGATTTTGAAGAAACTTTTACACCAGTGGCAAGGCTAGAGGCTATTAGAATTTTTTTTGCGTGTGCAATGTTTAAAAATTTCGAAGTGTTTTAGATAGATGTCAAATTTGCCTTTTTAAACGAGAATCTAGAAGAAGAGGTCTACATTGAGCAGTCTAAGGGATTTATTCTTTCAAATATTAGTAGCCATGTATGCAGATTGAAGAAAGCACTGTATGGATTGAAACAAGCTCCCAGAGCTTGGTATGCAAGACTTGATAAGTATTTGCAGGATTAAGGTTTCAAGAGAGGATTTGCTGATAGTAATCTCTACATCAAAACAAAAGATGAGCATTAATTGATTGTTGTGGTATATGTTGATGACATCATTTTTGGAGGAAACATTGAAAAAATGACTAGAATTTTTTGATAATATGCAAAAAGAATTTGAGATGTCTATGTTTGGAGAATTGTCATTTTTCTTAGGGTTGCAAATATTTTAGTCAGATAAAAGAATTTTCAAATCTCAAAGTAAATATGCCAAAGAAATGTTGAAGAAATTTGGTTTTGAGGATTGTGCACCAGTTGACACACCAATGAGTACAGAAAATAAGGTGAGCAAGGATGAAGATTCACTTGTTGCAGATCAATCTTTGTATAGATCTATGATTGATAGTCTTTTATATTTGACAGCATCGAGGCCAAACATCATACATGCAGTAGGTATAGTTGCAAGATATCAGTTAGTTCCAAAAGACAGTCATGTTCAGTTGGTGAAGAGAATATTCAGATATATCAAGGGGACATTGGATTATGGATTGTGGTATCACACAGAGAGAGATTTCACTTTGGTTGCTTATACAGATTCAAATTGAGTAGAGTGCTTGGATGACATAAAGAGTACAAGTGGAGGAAGTTTCTTTCTTGATGATATTTTAGTATCATGGCTAAGCAAACAATAGAATTCAGTATCACTTTCTACAATTGAAGCATAATATATTGTAGCGGTATTGTGTTGTACTCAAGTGCTTTGGATGAAGCAAACTTTGGAAGATATCAAGGTAAAATATGATGAACCTATTTCTATTTTTTGTGACAACACAAGTGCTATTAATATTTCGAAGAATCCAGTGATGTATTCAAGAACAAAACATATTTCCATTAGATATCACTTCTTGAGAGAGCAGGTTGCATATCAACAGGTTAAGATGGAATATATCAGTATTACAGAGCAGATTGCAAATATTTTCACAAAGACACTACCAAAAGATACATTTGAGTACTGCGGGAGAAGTTGGGAGTAATTTATTTTACTTCCTGCTATTGAGGATCAATATCAGTTGAGGGGGAGCTAAGTGTTAGCTTCATGATAGGTCCTTTGCCATTGATGTCAAAGGGGGAGAAGAACAGAAATAGGTACAGGTGCAGAAACAGGGACATGTTGCTATAGTAAGGGGGAGTTACTGTATGTTTTTCAAATGATAGTATGTGCAGGTTGGCATGTGCAGTGCAGGTTTCAGGGTGTGGTAGTTTCAGTTTAAGGTTCCTATCACTAACAAAGGGGGAGATTGTTGAAAATATTGTCATTGATGTCAAAGGTTTAGTATTGGTGATAAAGGCCCCATTGCATTTACTGGTGTTTTTAATATTCATATCTTGGCTAATGTGTATTAATATTTATTTAATATCAACGAATATATTTTTGGTTGCATATAAGTCAAAAGAGGGCCCATGGAGAAGTCAAAGAGTCACGAGGTAAAGACAAAAGAGGAATGGGATGCATTTTCTCATGAAGAGTCTCATCTTGAGGAATTTCAAGAGTCACCATGTGAAGACAAAAGAGGGTATGATGCATTTTTCCATGAAGGGACATGCTGAGGAATACGAAAAGTTACCAAGATAAAGACAAAAGAGGAAAATGATGCATTTGCTTATGAAGGGTCACCATGTGACTTTTCAAATGCAAGGATACAAAGGGTCATGCAAGTTTGGCGTCATTTTCCATGAGGATTGAAGGGTCACAAAGGGTGAATGCCAAAGGTCATTTGGAAATCTATAAATAAATGTTTGAGAAGCCATTTGAAATATGCAAGAGAGTGCATGGTTTGTATTTGTTTTAGAGGAGAGAAAACAAGAGATATTGTAGAGCTCTATCATTTGTTGAGTAAGCAACATTGAAAGATAGTTGTGTTTTATATACAAGAGGGGTTGGTGCTCCTGTGGGTTGGTGCTCACAAATAGTTGCTGTGTTGGTGCTCGGCAAAGGGGTTGGTGCTCCTGCAAGTTGGTGCTTGTGAACTTTGTAATTTGAGTTGGTGCTCATTCATATACTTGAGATTGTTTTTTGTGGTTTTTTTCACTTTGAGTTTCCATGTAAAAATCTAGTGTTTCTCTCTCTCTTGTGTGGTGCATATTATTGTTTCAGTTTTATTGCATATCTTGAATGTGTGATTAAGTGATTAAAGAAAAGAAATCAGATTAAGTAAAAGATATATAATATACTGATTCACCCCTCAGTATATTTTGTGCTTAACACAACCCTCAACTACAATTCTGTCACATTGAGTTTCGCAGACTATGGTTCTATTGAACCCATTAGGAGATTGAAGGACGTGGAGATCAAAGTAGCTGATCTAAGTCTACGAGGAGACTTCAAAGTTATTGATATGAAAACGAATGAAACGCATTACCTTGCCTTCATTGGGAAAAAGTGGACGTATGATGGTCAAATGACCATCAATATGGTAGATAATCAATTAGAGGTGCATCAAGGGGACAAGATCATTATCATACCATTGAACAAGGTTGAAAGCAAGCCTTACATCATTCCCAAGAAGCTTGCATTGCCATTTGCTTATGGAGGAGATGGTTTAAAGTTGGCACACAACCGAAGTCACAGGTTATGCAATGCGAAAAGTTCAATGATTTTGCACAACAGGTTCAACAATTTCCACAGATGCAACAAACAAAATAATTTTCATATCAGTCTGTTAGGACAATGGAGCAAGTCTCGCAATTCCATATGGAGGATTGCAAGTCTCTGTCGATGCGATCTTCAACAAGGGCAGAAGTGGAACTTTTGTATAAGGTGATTCTTATGGATATGGATTACATAGCCACTCACGAGGGCATTTTCCCGTGCGAAGCTGCATCTTCGGTAAGAGGTGACTCAGATGTGCATATGCTAAATTGGGCACGTACAAACCATGAGGTAAGGCCCATGAGAATGGTTTGTGCTATTGAGAGGCAATTGCCTCAATACTTTGCAATTGAAGACTTAGCGCAGTGTATCTTCAGGATGGAATGTGTCCCAAACATAGATAAATGAGTCAATGTGTTGAACTATGCTCTAAAAGTGTTGCTACGACATGGTGGTTCATCAATCAAATTGATTGCATTGGGAAGAGGACTATGAAATGATGTGAGCTTGGTTCTAGGTGGCCTCTGCGATCGTAGAACTGTGGCCATTTTTTCAAGGATAATGTCCTGAGTTGCATATCCAAAGATGTGTAGACATATGGTCATCATAGGGTGTAGAACCAAAATATTGGGTGCATGTATTCTAGTGCACATTAACACCTCTGTCGCGCGTCTGGTACATGCATCAGGGACGTGGACGCGAAACATTTGTCTTTGAGGATGAGAACCCAATAGTGCATAAAGCTCTGCAAAGTGTAAATATCTTTTTATGTCATGGATGCGAAGAGGACAAATTGATTGCGCAGCACCAAACTTCATAGGAAGAATCAACGCTAGAATTGCACAAAGCCATCAAAACTTACTGAGCGCAGAAGGAGAAAGAAGAGTTTCTGCTAACATCTTGTAATAGAATTATGGACAATGCAGAACAAGCAGAGTCCAATGAGAGTGAAGAGGATTTAGATATGAAAAGATTCTTTGAACCAAAGCGGGAGATAGAAGAGCGTAAAACCAACATCGCAGAGAAAACAAAAGATAAATAGTTGTGAAACATGAATATTCAGGAGCAGGAAGGGGAGAGGAAACTCTGAGACTCTATCCCAAAAGGGCCTTGTAAATATACCAGGGACTAGTAAGTGTGAACATAGGATTGCAATAAGGGGAGATTAGTATGGTGTTAGTGAATGCAATCAAAATCCAAACAAAACACACTAATGCTAACACTTTAAGCCTATCTCAAGGGGGGAGCATGGTGAAGAATACAAATGAACAAAACACAACTAAAATGCAAGAAACTTACTTTTCTTACCTTCCTTGATGCCCCAATAGTTTTCTTCAATTGGCTTGCTCGGATTGTGCCCAAGAGGTCTTCATCAATGGAGTGTGGCTACCTTTATCTCCTCTTGACACCGTTTGCTTGGCTTATGATGGCTTTGGCTCAATATTTGGGTAGAATAACACTATACTAAATGGCTTGTGAACTCATTTAAGCATTATAACTTTGGCTTGAGAGAGCTTTTTAGCATTATAACTTTACACTTAAAGAGCTTAAAAATCAATAGACAAGGTCTCCTATTTATAAATTTTTGCAAATGAACAAAATGAACCTGAACTGCCCATCTGAAAATGAAGATGTGTGGCTACGAATCCATTCAATTTTGGAGACCAAATTCAATAAATGCCCTCATAAATATTTGGGATAGAGAGACATATATGAGACATGGGAGGCATTAATGAGGCATATGAGGGCTTAATGAGATATTTTATGCATTTATGGCCTAGGGATGCCTTCCCAAGAAATGATGTTACTTAATGATGCAAAAACTCATAATCAATTTCCAAAAAGAAATATTCAACAAGTTTAATGGAATTCTTAATTAGGCTTTTGATTCAGATTAATCAGCGTTAAACATGATTTATGACTTTGATGCAAATCTTGGCAATTGGTGCACAAATTAATCAAATTGGTCAAAATGTCGTATTATTGGTTCGAAATTTGATTGGATTGGAATTAGGATGTGATGTTAGATGCATTGGATCCGTTATCCCATTTAGGATGTTGCTAACACAAAATAACAAAGACACATGTCTTGTGTAAGAAATTTGGTACAAAAGAGCAATCTAGAGCACTCAGGTGCGAAAATGTCATTTTGACTCGAAATGATTTGATCAAAGTTAGTTATCTCATAAACTGCATTGCTTCATTTAATGATTCTCCGGCCAAAATCGGCACTTGTATATAACATTTTCAAGTCATTTAATGTGTTTTAGTTTTTTAGGCCAAATTGTGATGCTTTGATAGAAATTGGTCAAAACCCTGGTCAGAGTTCATTGGTGGCCACTTTTTGGTGTCTATAGTAAGGAAGACAGTTGAAAACATTGGTACAAAGTCGGTACCAAAACTTGCGACTATAGGAGATTACTGGACGCAACACCAGATTTTGGAAGCAATAGAATTATTGCGAGACTACCAGGATATATTTTCCACAATTTTCAGCAGTTAAGGGTGTAGACCCTTCTTTAGGGGAGATATATATCGAGCTGAAGAAGTGGACAAGACCTATAAAGAAGCACTTGTACAGATTAAATCCAAATATGACAATGAAAGTCAAGGCAAAGATTGATCGGATGTAGGAAGTATGAATCATATATTCCGTTGAAAAAGCAGATTGGGTAAGTCCCATGGTAGTGTAGTGCAAGAATTTAGGGGAAATTAGAGTCTGCGATGATTAGAGAGCACTGGATGATGCATGTGTCAATGATCCCTTTCCAATCCCGTTCACAAACAAAGAGCGGGAGTCAATCATAGAACATTAAGTGTATTCATTCATAGATGGTTTTAGTGGCTATTATCAAATCCCTATTGTAGCAGAAGATCAGATGAAGACCACCTTTGCAACAGTGTGAGGATCGTTTGCATACAAGGTAAGGTCGTGTGGCCTCGAAAATGCTCCCATTGTATTTTCTAGAGTTGTTGTCACTACATTTAAGGACTTCATACATGACGTTTGGGAGGTTTACCTAGATGACTAGGTTGTGTTTTCTTTATTCAAAGACCACCTTTCAAAGCTGTGATTTATGTTGGAAATATGTAGAGCTTTGTGCAACTAAATTTGAAGAAATGTTTGTTCTTTACACCCTTGGGTGTTTTGCTCGGGCACGTGGTCTACATTGATAGAATACTTGTAGATCAAGCGAAAATTGCAATAATTATGAGAGTGAAGCCTCTCATAAATTTTTCTAAAGTGCGATCATTCTTGGGTCCTACTAGCCACTATCGCAAGTTTATATGGAGATATGCTGCGATATCAACATCATTAGAAAAATTGTTGCGCAAGGATACAGAGTTTGAGTGGACTACAAAATGTCAGTCGACTTTCATTGACTTAAAGCAAACATTAGTCACAACTCCAATCTTGGTCTTCCTTGATTGGAAGAAGTCGTTTCATGTCCATGTGGAAGCATTAGGCATAGTCCTAGCTCAACTAGGAGATGGGGACCTGGATCACTTTATCCACTTTGTAAATTGTAAGCTTTCAGCAACATAAAAGAATTGCACCACCTGGGATCGCAGTAGGTGCAGTGCTAGTTCAACTGGGAGATGGGGGCCTGGATCACTTTATCCACTTCACAAGTCGTACGCTTTCAATGGCACAAAAGAATTACACTACCACGAAGCGAGAAACTTTGGCCATAGTATTAACACTACAAAAGTTTAGGCATTATCTATTACCATTTGAGTTCTTCACCAGTCACCAAGCTCTGCGGTATTTGGTGAACAAGCCAATGTTGGGAGGATGGATGTCCAAGTGGTTGATGTTATTCCAAGAATTTGAGTTTAAAATCAATGTGAAACCAAGTAGAGAAAACATGGGGTCAAATTATCTCAGTCACATACGAAATGGTGAAGAGCTAGAGGAGATACAAGATGAGTCACTAGGGGCTCATTTATTTAGAGTCACCTCAATTCCAAAAAAACTAGAGGACATAGCAAACTTTTTGGAGCACACTATTTTCCTTGCACAATGGAGAAAAGGATAAAAACAGCTAGTTACATGAGCTCTGCTATTCAACATTATCAATGGGTTCTTGTATAAGATGGCTAAGGATGATGTTTTGCGAAGAGTAGCTTTGGATCATAAGAGGCCACAATTGGTAGAAGCACACCAATGAGTTGCAGGAGGGCATTTTGCAAGAGAATCTATTGCGAGGAAAATATTGCAAAGTAGTCTTTGGTGGCCTACTTTGTTTCAAGATGTACAGAGTCACAAAACACTATGAAGTATGTCAAAGAATAGGCAGATCAAATCAACGGGCCGAAATGCCTTTAAATCCAATGCTAGTCGTGCAACCGTTTGAGCAATGGGGAATTGATTTTATAGGACCCATTAATCAACCTAGCAAGCGTAGTAATGCGAGATATCTAATCACTGCAACGAATTATTTTACAAAATGGGTAGAAGCTATTGCGACACCAAGTTGCAGTGCTAAAGGCGTAGCTAAATGTCATACCCAGGTTTGGTTGGCTTGTAAAGCTAGTCAGTGATAGAGGAACACATTTTTGGAATAACACCATAAAAACCTTGATTGAAGAATTTATGATTTTGCATCACAAAAATACTCTGTATCATCCCGAAGCAAACGGCCAAGTGGAAGCATCAAACAAGGTTTTTGAAAAGATGCTGACGAAAATATGCAATAGTCAGAGGGACGACCAAGAAGATCGGATACCTGCGATCCTATGGGCCTACAAAACCAACTATAAACGTGCGATGGGATTTTCTCCTTTTCAATTGGTCTATGACATGGAAGCGGTGACGCTAATGGAATACATAGTTCTCATTCTGTGAGTTGCACTAATAATGGGACTAGGTGATCGGGAGTCACTTCTAGCACGATTGTTGGATTTAACAAGAATGGAAAAAAATAGACGAAGGGCAACTTGGACACATGAAATTCATAAAAAGAGCCAAAAACCTTGGCACAATTGCAACATGCAATCAAAAGAATTTTAGCAAGAACAAAAAGTCTTGTTATATAACAATAGGTTTAGAACACACCCTGAAAAATTGTGCATTCATTTGAATGGCCCATACATTATTCATGAAGTGTCACAACAAGGCACAATAATACTCAAAGACCTTCAAGTAATCGGCTATAGGCTTAAACCATACTGGCAATGTTCTCTAGCAAAGCATGAAGAATAAGAGTGGGTGATGAGTAGCATCGTGTAGTTAGGACTTTTATTTTTACAAGTTTTTTTGTGTGTTGCACGTAGTAGCAGTAGATGTATATAATTTGATCTCTATATCACAAACATTCAAAGATGTATCATAGTCAAAGTTGCAGAATACGAAAATGAAATAATGCAAATAGAAGGTGCACAAGTCGGTTAAAGGAGCAGTTAAACGAATAAATCTGGGAATGAAGTGAATAACATGTAGGGAAAAGTGGTACAAAAATGGTAACTACCAAGGTAGTTAATAAAAAAGCACTTCAAAGATTGTAGCATATCCAAAATAGATAAATGTGACAGACTGAGTTAATGCACAATAAAGGAAATTCTTTAGAAGAGAAAAGGCAGTGCATCACATCCTAGGATGCCGTTACAAGGAAACATTGAAGCTATGCATCGAAAAGGCAAGGTCACATCACAATGACCTTGGGATTTCAAGGCAAAGAAGATGATGATGCAAAAACAAATCAACGAGTTAATGCAAAGTGTCAAAAAAGATTAGGGAAGGAAAATCTATACCAGCTAGGGCAGAGAGGGGAAAATGCAATTGCAATCTAGAGTGAACAAGAGTTTTCTGTAATCTGAGCTTTAGTCATCCAACTGAGCAAAGATCTTTTGATGCCACTGTCGTAATACATAGAAAAGTGGAGGGGCCTCAAATTCTATTATCGTTCTCTGATTTACAAAAGGAAGAGATGGGGATTGGGTTAACACTGAGGCAGATGAAATATCATGATCTCGAGCCCTTTGAAGTCATTGATGTAGCTAATACCAAATGGTTCACCCAATCACAAGTGACGAGTTTGCAACTAGGAGCCCTAGCCCTAATAGATGGTTGCACAAATTGAATGCAAAACACCTAGTAAGGTTGCCTATTTTCGGCCAACTGGATGAAGTAGTGATGACTCTTCTGAGTCGGTATGATGAAGGGGCTATCCATTTATCTAAGGATGTCACTACATACATCAACGCCAACACCGTGGCGCAGGCTACAGGGTTACCAACAAGGTGAAAACCATTGGCGTTTTACAAAACAAAGAATCCTTTGATCCATTCCAACATAAAGGAGGCATATGCACGAGCTTCTAGAGGGATTCTCATTGAACAGGGTGTATCACAAAGAGGTGCTGGCAGACCATAGAGTGCACAACAAGCAACCGACAGAGTCATTGACATTGCATATCGCATGATCAAATTGGGAGAAAACTTGAGTTTGCAGGAGTTCCTAGTATCCGAGCTTATCACCAACATAGAGAAGATCGTCGCAAATGCATTGCAGTCTTTTCAATATCAGTTTTTGGTACAACTATTGTAATTGACCCAGTGGAAATCACTTGATGGTTTGATCACACCAGATGTCGACTACTGGCCTGCAAATGCCTTTGCAAGCCTCGCTTGGACAAGAAATGGACAACAATATGCACAACTCATGTGCTTTAATCAATGGTGGATTGAAATTTAGGGGTTGATTGACTCGCACCCTTGGGTGCCTACGAATGTCTCTCAATATTTGGGACCAATTGCAGCAGTAACCAAAATGCATAATGGGATTCAAATACAGATCCACGAGCTCACCAAGCCACCAACCATGTCTCTCTTGTTCTTCAACGACATGTATGATGGGAAGGCAGAGGTAAAAAGGCAGAAGGCCATGGTGGCAAAGTCAATACAACCACTGCAATCCATACCTTCCAGCGTAGAGAAACCATTACCACAAGCAGAAGCGTAGGCCTAACCACAAACACAACTAAATCCATCCACTTCTTCGCAAGCAGTTGTAGGAAAGTGCAAAGTGCCCACTCACAGATATTCTCCACCGCCAAGTTTGCATCTCGGCTCCCTGGCTCATAGATAAGAGGATGCCAAAGATTGCAATTATTGTAAATGACCCAGTGGGAATCACTCGATGGCTCGATCTCACCAGATGTCAACTACTGGCCAGCAAATGCCTTTGCAAGCCTTGCTTGGACAAGAAATGGACAACAATATGCACAACTCGGGTGCTTTAATCAATGGTGGATTGAAATTTAGGGGTTGATTGCCTCGCACTCTTGGGTGCCTACGGATGTCCTTCAATATTTGGGACCAATTGCAACGGTAACCAAAATGCATAATGGGATTCAAATATGGATCCACGAGCTCACCAAGCCACAAATCATGTGCCTCTTGTTCTTCAGCGACATCAACGATGGGAAGGAAGAGGTAAAAAGGCAGAAGGCCATGGTGGCAATGTCGGTACAACCATTGCAGTCCATACCTCTCAGACCAGAGCAACCATTACCACAAGTACAAGTAGAAGCGTAGGCCTAACCACAAACACAACTAAGTCCATCCACTTCTTCGCAAGTAGTTGCAGGAAAGCGCAAAGTTCCCGCTCGCAGATCTTCTCCACCGCCAAAGAGAATTTGCATCTTGGCTCCTTGGCTCATAGATAAGAGGATGCCAAAGATTGCAATAGAGTATAGCCTAGAAACACTAGGAGTCACACCAGATGAAGTCTACAGATCACTACTGGAGGACATTGAAGATGATGTCTATGAGCAACAAGAAAATGAGTTTTTCTTTTGGAAAGTTGTTCACACTTGCTATAAGTGCACAATGTGGTCCCAGTCGTTTTGATGGTGCAGATTCCCCCACTGCCTTTGTTAATTATAGTGGATATGGTCGGCTAGGAGGAAGAAATTAAGTGAAGAACACAATCCATTTTTCGAGGAGCATCAAGGTTAGGCTCGTCAGTGACTGCAACTTCATCAACGCAACCAACCGCACAAGAAGCAGTGAGAGAACAAGTAGGGGCATGGCAGGAAAGTCCCCAAAGGCCGTTAACATGTAGACCACACACACCGGGCACTGTGAGGCCTTCTGCAACAATTGTAGAACGCATAGGTGTATTTGTTGCAGTTCAATATGTTGAGGAAGAAGCATCTGAAGAATAGCAAGAAGAAGAACAACCTGTTGTGCAGACCTATGTGCCAAAACTCACAAAGAAAAGTTTGGTCCCGCCTACTTGTTCAAAAACACTTGTGAACAAGCATCAAGTGGTCATATCTCCGTCTCCTTTTCCACCACCCTTGCCCCCTTTGTCCCCATATTCCCCAACACCACCGTCACTACCCCCTCCTAGTTCCCAAACTATTGAGTCTGTAGCAATAGGTGCCCAACAACAATCTATGTTGGATCAACCTACAACAACACAACAACACTCAGACCAATCCAAGTCACAAGATGAGATCGCTGAGAAACAAGCGCATGAAGTTGCAAAGGCTAAAGAGCAAGCTGACAAGGCTAAGACGGACAAGGAAAAGGCCAAGCAGGATAGGACCAAAAAGAAGACAAAAAGAAAAAGGAAAAAGAAGACAAAAAGAAAAAGGAATAAGAAGAGAAAAAGAAAAAGGAGCAAGAAGAGAAATATGCACAAGAGGTGCAAAAGAAGAAAGTAGAGGTTGAATATGCAACCAAGTATGCTACAAAAAAACAAAAAGAGGATTTGCAAAGATAGGAGCAAAGGAAGAGAGTTGAGGCTAATGCAACGATCAAGGAAGTTGAAGAGAAGAAGAAAGAAGGCCTGCAAAAGCAGGAAGAATTACACAAGAAAGCCACAAAAGAGCAAGTAGCGAAGGATGTTGTAGAACAATTTGCAAAGGCGGAATAAGTGGCAAAGGAGTAAGTAGAGAAAGAGGCAAAGGCGTAGGCAAAGCAAGCTACCAAGGAAAAAGAGGAGCAAAAGAAGTGCAAGGCCGAAGCACAAATCCATGGAGCTGATGACCAAGATCAAGCTATGCAGCAAATGCTCGAAGCGAAGAAGGATCCGATTGTTGAGAACTAACAACCTTAAAGCACATTTGTAGGATTAGGATTGGCCCAGGGAGTAGTTCAGGAGGAAGCATTGTAGGACAAACCATAGGCTAGCAGTGATTAGCTATGGGATGTCCAAGCTACACTTCTGTGACGAACAATATTCACACTTCTCGTCGCACAAATTCGACATTGGCCACTGCCATCAACAACTATTACGACTTCACTTGCGCTTGCGATGACAAGCCAAGAGATATCACTGGATGTTAAACAATTAACCTTGGCCAAACAAATTGAAGGAACTGCGGCATTCCAGGAGTTCATTGTGTAGAAAGCGTCAACGATAATGCAAAACAACATTCAACTGCGAGAGAACACAAATCTCCGTGAAAGACTAAAGAAGGCATGCACGCTGATTGAAAACACTTGTCCAATGCTGGTCGTACAATTTTTGGGAGAGCATGTGATGTTTGAGAAGCAATTCACGGCCCTATTAACTCAACTCACAAAGGATTGGGCTGCTGCACATAAGTTGCAACAATTGCGAGCTCAAGGTCAACACTTGCAAGCTAATTTGAAGCGATCTTTGAGCTCCTCGAAGAATATTAACAAGTCGTTGATACTGTGATGCACCAAGCAATACAACTTTCTCACAGTATGCCTGATTGGAAGAACCAACTATAGGATGCATGGAAAGATATAAAGCCATGCCTCTACAAGGCCAACAAATCCAAAGTAATCATGGAGAGTCAGACACCCAAACTGGCCGAGGACACTGTGCTCAAAGAATCTCTTGTAAGAGAATATAATGGAAAGGATGCGCACTTGGGAGTTTGAAATGCTTCGCAGCATGTTCATCTACGTCTAGATGCAGAGATATGTGGATAGGATGGATTAGATAATGTGGGACATCACACAGAATGTGCAACAACATAAATTGATCATTGTAGTTGTGGATGACGAAGATATACAAACGATCATGCATAGCCAAGCTCCACTGTGCACATTATTTAGCATAGTTCGGGATGTCTTGGTAGATTGGCGGCATTTCAAGTAGGATGTGGCAAATATTGACACTTAAATTGAAGCTATTGTCAATTAACCAAAGTTCATCCCACTTGCTCCACTCAGACATGAGTTGTGAGAAAAGAAAGCCTCTCAAGCACTGCAACAAGCGCCAACACCACCACAAATGCTTATAGCATCTGTCTATGCAGCAGCATCATCTTCAACAATGGCTCCAGTAGCATCTCAATCATCACAGGCTAAGTTGACTCTATCTTTGCAGTCCATGCCTCCACCTTCATAGTAAGGTACCATGAATGATTTTTCCGTCAATTTTGAAGATTATAGAAGGTTGGTAAGGCCATAATATTTGGGAGCCAAGCCAAGAAGGTTGAAAACTCACAAAGGGAGGCCTTTTGGTTACGTCAATCTATTGAAAACCTGTAAAGGGCGGTAGATTGGTATGCTACTTAGTTGAAAACTGGAAAGGGTGGCTAAGTAGTGTGCAAGAGGTGAAAACCGATAAAGGACACTTCAAGCGATAAACGCAATCATTGCTTTTGACCAATCTCTCAGTGTAGCGCAAGCAACTCCACTAGCTCTTGACTTCGGTACATTTCTTGCAACTTTGTCTTGAGACGAGACAATTGTTTAAGTTTGGGAAAGTGTTGGTAGTAGATTATGGAGTGTAAAATGACAGAGTTTTGTATAAGTGACAAGTGTGTGATGTTAAATATTTTTTATGTAAATTGGCATGTGATTGAATATCAAAATATCTTAGAAGAGGAAAAGACTCCTTCGCGATGGAAGTGAAAGGTCAATGATATGTAGCGAGAGAGCTTCACCGTAGCACTATAAATACTTGTATTGTAAACAAGAAACGGTTGCTATTTTGTGAGATAATGATATAGAGATCATTTGATGGTTCCATTGAAAGCTTTTTGTGTTATTATTTGCACATAAGTTTCCCTGTTCTATTCAGATCTGTATGTTTAATATAACAAAGATGTATGATTCTGGCTAATAAATTGTGTTTAACTGAAAGTACACTAAGTCAGAACGATTCTAATAAGCCATATTCCTGTCTGAATATTCCAAATCTGTAACTAAAATCGTACAATACAAACATTAGCATGCTCTGACGGGTATTTCTAAGAACCTCTGCTAACACATTGTAATCCATCTTTGGCCATGGGAAGATAGGAGGCAGAGCAGTTGCCTCTTCCAACTGGTTTTTCCTCATAACAGGGACTTCCACACCAAAATCTGTGTCTTTGCATTTCCATGGGTTATGTGTTCTGTTCATGGTTCTTTACATTTGTCTTTCAGTTCTGAGTTTACTGTTAAATTATTCCAACAGCGCAGCACATTTATTCCAAGTCATTTGAGTAGTTTGAACTGTCATTCTGAAGCAAACTCGAACTAGGAACAGCAATTTGTGATTCTGTGAAGTCTAGAAAGATTTGTACTTCAGACTTCATAGATCATTTGCATGTGCTTGGCTTTGTCCAGCTAGCTCACATCCTCACCTTTGTAAATCTATTTAACCTATGCTAATGAAGAGTATACAGCATCTGTTTTGGCAGCTACTTGTTCAATCTTGCTGTTCTACATTTTTCGTGTGTGTTCTCTGTTGTATGAACATCAGTCAGTGTCAAAGCCTAGTTTTGGCTCCTTTGGTGTGTGACATTCTGGCATCTGATATCTAATGCACTTTCATAACTAGGGCATTCTTTTTCCATCCTATGAACATCTCTTTTTTGGGGGCAGGGGTTTCCAGCTCTGCTTTTCTGTTTCTAGTTGGAGTATTTCTAAGTAGCCCCTCTGACAGTCATCTCCGCCTTAGGCCCTACAGATTTTCCATTTTGAGGCAGCAGTAGTGGATCCACATGCAGATTTTTTGTGCCACAGCAGATCTATATTATAGATTTTTTTCCCCTGTAGTAGCACCTTATTAGAGTTTTTTTCCTGATAGAAAGCCGCACCTGCTCATTGGCCTCATTCGATCCTCTTGTCATCTTCATCCAGTGGCATCTCGTAATTACATTTCTGCCATCTTGTGCATGCAACAAAGGATTTCATTTATTCATCCCATTTGTCAAAGTCTTTAGTTTAATTTAATTTAACTCTTCTTTAAGCATATCCCTTGTCACCTATATTGAAAAAAAAAACTTAATTTTATTTCACAGGGTTCCTCCTTTTTAGGGGAGTTGTTGTCAAGACTTTTGATGGCATGTATCACTTGCTCATTTTTAAGTTTGTTAGATAAGGTCACTTTTTTACAGGTTTTCCTCTTTATCACCCTTCTTACCATTTTACCACTATTATATAATACAATAAAAACCAAGACAATAGAGAAGCAAGAAAGATGCCTTTTCTTGGAGTTAGGGTTTGGCTTGGTGTATTGCTTTGGTTTTTTTTTTGATAGGTGAATCGAGGGTTTCTATTGCGGTCCTTGCCCTTGGATGTTAAGTAGATTTTAACAGAGAGATGTAGAGAAGAGAGAAAAGAGGAGAGAAGTAGAGGAGGGAAGGGAGGAAAAGAAATAGAGAATAGAGGAAGTGTGTCCAAACGCTAGAGAGATGATTTTGCTGACAAAAAAATAAAAACCCATCAATAGGCCACATTAGATCTCGAGATCTTCATCGATCTTAGCTTTCATATGGTTGGAAGAAGGCAGGTTACTAGATTCCTTTCTTTTCTTAACCTCAGTTCACCCTTGATTGCAGAAAACTAGGTAGAATCCTTCAGAGAGTGGGGTAGCAAAGGGGACTCGAACCTAGAGGGGCAGGTGTCAAAAAATAGTTGTCAGATGATGAGGAGAGATTGCAGTGCCAAGCTTTAGTAGAAGGGATCTGGAGATAGCAGCTTGAGGCTCAGGAGGAGCCCCGATATCAAACCCCTGAATTTGGAGAGGAGAGGTCTCAGTGCCTCCATCAGACAAGGCTTTGTCAAGGATAGCTGGATCCACCTGGCCAAAGCTGAAGAAGAGGGGCCATTCTTCTTCCCAAGAGGGGAAGGTGCAACTTCAGCCTCTACGGAGATGAAAATTGGCTTCACCAAATGGTGTCACTCCTTTTCGCTAAACCACCAGGTAGGAAGAGGTTTATTGCTCTTTATTTTAAAACCTCCATGGCCAGCAGCTTTTTCAGAAGCCCTATTAGGGTGGTCAGCACAAAGGTGTGCATTAGAACATGCTTGACACTTAAATGCCACCTGCTTGTAGTCCAACTTTTGCTTCCAGACCTTGCCATCCACCTTAAATCAAATCGTGCGTAGAAGGCCTTTTGCATAATCAACTTCCACACATTATGTTGAAAGTGATGAAATGCCTGTCAACAATTTCATGGCAGCAGAAATGAAACAACCCCAAGGAATTTCTGATGGAATTAAAGCTATCAAAAGTCCATAAATGAAGGAGGAGGTTTGGGAGTCTAACCCAAACAAGAGCAAAATAAATATTGTTCATAGAGGGATCGAAGGAGGGAAACCGGTGTTTCATACAAAGCCCAACATCTCCCTAGAACCAAGTGCCAGATTTGATGCTGTGATCCTTGTCTTCAGCAGCATCGCACTCCACAATGAAGAAAACCTTGGTACAGGGGTATAAGTAGATGTCTTGAAAAAGCAAATTAGCCATGCTCTCTATAGAAATCCTCTTGATCAATGGGTTCTTGTCCCAGTTCAAGGAGAGATCTTTTCAGAGACATCTACAATAAAGTGGCCAGGCAGGTGAGTTCCACTAGAAGCTGCATGTTGCACTAGGGCATTCTTGAACGACAAGGGAGAAGCATGATTCATGGCTGACTAATGAGAATAAGCCTTGTTGTGCAGAGCCTCAGGTGCTGAAGATAGAGCCGAAGCTTGCAGCCTTGGGGAGAGAAGAGGAGGGGTGAGAGCAGCAGTCATTGCAGGAACAAAGCTGGAATACTGTTGGTTTGCTTCTAGGTCAAACCCATCTCCAAAGGAACGAAAGGCACTGACTTGGCCCATAAGAGGAGAAGGGCCAGCAGAAGAGAGACGAGTAGGAGCGGCCAAGCATCAGGACATCCTGCTTTTTCTTGTATATATTGCCTTGTTTTTACTTGCACCACTTTAAATTTTTTTGTTTTTAGAACATTGTCTTATATGCTTTTAGCAGTCTTGAAAAGTCCATGTGTGACCCAAAGCCCAAAAACAACAAAGCGAGTTTCAACTCAAACCTATGTTGCAAATGATTAGCATGTTCCAACAGCTCCTTAGCTGTCAGTTGACCTCCAGCTCGTTTCCTAGTGCCATCCTGATTGACCATGGCCTGCAGGACACAAATATCCATTCCCCATTTTGAAGACACAATTGATGAGAATGAGTTTGATTAATCGATACGTAGTTTCGAGGCATACTTCAAGATGCAGATGACTCTTATAGAGCCACAAAACATAGTGATCGTTGAAGTCCATATGAATGATCAAGCACACATCTGGTGCCATTCTCAAGTTCATATTTGCTATTCAACTTCTTTTCTGTCCAAATGATCTAAATATTTTTTTTCCTGGAAATTTCAAATTTGAGTCTTTCATGATAGAGAAAACTAAATTCCCCTTTCTAGTTTCAGCAATCAGCTTTTTAATTCAGTAGCAAATCTAAATTATTTCAACAATCAATTTTATGATACACCAGCATATCTAAATTAGAATCATAATGGAATTAAGAATTCTAAGCCATTATGAACCAAATCTGAAAACTGCTAGTATTCTGGAAAAATTGGCAGTTGAAATCTGTAAAAAATGAAATCCATTTTTTTTGATAATGAAATTATCTGAACAGCCTGAAATCTGAACTTACAAACTGAAATCCAATTGATGAGCTCCAACACAACTGTTATGATCCAGCTCTGAAATCTATTATTACAAATTCACAACACAATGTAATGTCTCGTTCTCAAAATAGATTAAATCGATTAATTTAATTATTTATAAAGTTATCAAAATAAATTAAAAATCATAAGGTAAATTAATATGTAATTAAATTAATAAAGTGACTAAATAAAATAATAAATCATAAAGTCACTAAATGAATAAAATAATAATAAATTCTAGAAGCTTCCTGGAGGTGATCGTGAATTCTTTAAAAAGGGAACTTGGTTGGGCATTTGGGGTATCTTGAGTTGTTGACATCTTCTACTATTTTGGTGAGCATGGATGCTTAGCAAGTTGCTCGAGGGTTTGAATACTCTAGAGTACCAATTTCGGTTGTGAAATATCAACCCTAGTTGGATATTTGAAGGAGATATTTCAGTGTTCCTATTTGGATTTCATAGTGCAAATCATTGAAGATAATTTCAATCATTGGAGGAGTTCTATCTGCATACACATTCAGATTTTCACTTGCCTAGCCTCATACATGCATCGATTAATAAATTCTAGAAGCTTCTTGGAGGTGATTGTGAATTCTTTAAAAAGGGAGCTTGGCTGGGCATTTGGGGTATCTTGAGTTGTTGACATCTACTATTTTGGTGAGTTTGGATGCCTAGCAAGTTGCTCGAGGGTTTGAATACTCTAGAGTGTCAAGTTCGGTTGTGAAATATCAACCCTAGTTGGATATTTGAGGGAGATACTTCAGTCTTCCTATTTGAATTTCATAGTTGGAAATCATTGAAGATAATTTCAGTCATTGGAGGAGTTCTATTTGCATACACATATTTAGATTTTCACTTGCCTAGCTTCATACATGCATCAATTTCATAAGGATCACATTTCATGGTAAATATCGTGGCAGTTATTGAAGGATCGCAGCCCTTTATTGGTGATTTTTGTGTGGCTTCTCACTTGCAAATTGCAGCCCCCCCCCCCTTTTGGCATCATCATCTAGAGTCGCAGCCTTGAAGGAAGGGACGATTTGGTCATTGAGGTGCTGAATTAAATTCTGTTTGATAGGAAGAGGGTCGGCTATCATTGAAGAGTGTAGGCGCTGCCATTGAGGACCAATTGGGACGAGTTCTGAAGCAAAATCAATGCACTCATTATTGCTGTTATGCATCATCTGCCACAGCCATTTCCAGGTTCTTCTATTCTTGCATTTTATCATTACAATCTAGGCATGAAAACATTGTTAAGCCACTGCCTTATAGTTGGCTATAGTTGCATTCATTTTAGGCAACAAAGTATACTTTCGCATTGTCTTTAAGGTCGATCAGCCTTCCATTACTTTGTAATCATTATTGGCAATAAGATCAGACTGAAGATGCACACCATATGTTTGATGAAATACCAAAGTTGTAATGGCATTGTCTCAATTTGGAGTTAGTAAGCAAACTGTTTGTCAAAATGTCTTTCAGCTGTAGGTGAAGATTTGCATCATTTTCAGTCATTTGTATGCATTGGGAAATATAAAATATCTTGCATTTCATTCCTATTACATAGCTAGTCAAGTTGCATCATTGTAAAACAATCAGAAAATTGCAACAGCAAGTTCAGACTTTGTGAGACAAGTGTTTGACAAAATTTCTAAGGTCCATAATCAGCATATTAAGAGCAGATTTGACAAGGGATTTTACGCACAAACCCTGCTATTGAATTAAAATGTCTTAAACTGGTCTGAATAGCTGAAATCTGAATTAGGAATATGGAAATTCCAATTTTTTTTTGTTTTCTTAAGACTGAATTCTTAAATTTCTAAAAGAGGATCCAGAGCATTTCATTAACAAAGGAAACCAACAACAAAATCTGGAAAAGAGTTCAGACAGAATTTTATCATAATTCAAGCAGCATTTCTAGGTAATACATGTTTGCATGGCCAATAGAAACAAGAATTAACAACGAACCCAAAATTTCTCTCAACTACAAGAATCAATCACAGATATACACTGCCAAAAGAATTGCATGATTTTATTGGACATGTCGGGAGGCTCTACATGTATCCGGGGTCCAATGAACACTGCATGGGTTGGAGTGAAAGATTTGACCAAACTCTCCCTGATCTCCGGAGTCCTGACAATGATGCATCCATAAACAAGCCCACCAGGACAGGTATGTTTTGACACAATACTTTCTTTTTAGTATGAAGATCTTCTTCCATGCAGATCATCAATTTCTGGAGCTTGAATCTTCATATAAGAATTCTTTTGGAACTGACAATGCATTTCAGTCTCCGTGATATTTGATTTAACCTCACAAACTGCAGAAAGCAAATGACAGCAGAAACTAAAATGGACATACACAAGACAGCAGAGAATACAAGTGATAGCCATCAAAACTGCAGATGCCATTCTTTATTAATGTGGAATAAAATGATTTACAATGATGGGGTTAAATGGATGCAAACTTCCCTTGAACTGAGCATTTATAGATACTTCAATTAGTCAAACTTATGTGCAGTTAGTGATCCATAAATCAGTGAACTGTAGATGTGCATGGACACCTCATTCAAACTGAGATGCAGTTTGTGAACTGTACATGTAAATGTAGATTGTACCAGGTCAAGTGTGTGAGGTGGAATTTACAATGTGGAGATATTTATGTGGAGGAATTAATTATAAGATATTCCCATAATTTCCTCCCTGCTTAGTGGAAGTTGACCCCAACTCATGCATTAGACAAGGAAACTTATTTGCAAAAATTGCCATGTAACCTGTGTTAGCAGAGAATACAAGTGATAACTGCCAAAACTGCTGATGTACACTCTTGAATCTTCATTAACATGGAATAAATAGATTTAAATTGATGGGGTTAAGTGGATGCAAACTGCCCTTTAACTTATCATGTATAGTTCTCAAAATTACTTATGTGCAGTTATTATACATCAGTGAAATGTAAATGTGCATGGACACCTGATTGAAACTGAAATGCAATTTGCAAACTGCACATGTAAACTAAGATTCTCTAGTGTACCAGGTCAACTGTACTAGGAGGCATTTACAATGTGGAGATATATACGAGGAGGAATTAATTATGAGAAATTCTCATCATTTCCTTCTTGGTTTGTGGAAGTTGATGCAAGAGCATCTAAGGGTACAAGCAATTTCGCATCAACCAAAAAATAGTATGTGTGTGTTCGTATGGTCTTGTTGATTTGTTTGTCATTTCGGCATGATAAGAAGTTGATCCAAGGGGAGTAGTAGCACTCCGACACTTCAGTGGCATCAAGCTTATCAAAGAGGATCAGTTTCACCTATCAACATGGTTCCAAGTGAGTTGGTTGAGTTTCTCAACCATCGGTACAATCCGGGAAGTGGTTGCATCTGTTGAAGGCCTAAAAGTGATAGGCTGTGGGGCAAAGGCATAAAGGGGCATCAAGGACATCTCCAAACTAGAATGTAATTACATATTTGGATTCTCTTTGAATGGTTATACACTTTTAAAAAAAATTGCATCTTGTTTCGAGTTCATATGTAGAAGATATGGCCTCTGGAAGTTGGCAGGGTTTGCATAGTGATGAAACTGCCACTGTGGTTTTGCAAGGTTAAGTGGTGGTATGCAACCACCCTGGGGGTTTTGTAACCGCTAGTTTGCATTAAGTGGCGGTTTTGTAACCTTTGGTTTGCGTGAAGCAACAATGTGACCCACATGAAATTGCAAAAAGAAAGTAATGACCCAAAATGATGAACTGTCAGATGTTGAGCATTTCTAACATGTTGAGGAAGATGAAGAGGTGTTCTTATAGTCATAGAATGTCAGAGGAGATTTGAATCAGTGAAGAACAAAGTTGAAGAGAGTCAGTTAGTAAGGGAGTTGGCTTCAGTTTGAGAAGAGAGAATTTAGGAGTTGAGCTCTCTAAGAAAAGAGTAGAGAGAGATTATATCAAGTTCAAGATGGATTGTGTTTAGGGTCAGATCTTCAAGTAAGATAATAACCTTGTAGAGGCAAGTGAGTAAGAGTGTGTGTGTGTAACCAAATCACTGTAACAATGTGTTGAACATCAATAAAGAGTCTAGTCAAGTTCCAAGACTTAGTAGTGTGCTTGTGTTTGTGACCATTTGGGAGTGAATGTAAGTACCAACTAAGGAACAAGGTAGCCATTCACTTGGCCCCCTCATACCCATCTACATCAATTGGTATCAGAGAAAGTTTTGCTTTGCTGGGTTGGGTGTGTGAGGCTCTTGTTGAGTCAATTGCAGGTTGTGAAGGAAGACCCTGTTTTTTGAGAAGAAATGGCATACAAAGCAACATCTCTTAGAGGAGGAGGAGCACCAAGAGTAGAAGACTTGGAAGAGATGAAGGAAATTCATGTGAGATTGGATGTCATAGAGACTGCACAATGTAGAGGAGTTGTTACAACTATGAATAAAGATGAAGAAGAAATGGAGGAGATGTTGATATCCCTTCAAGCAAAGTTGGATCCCTAGGAGAGAGGATCATCGAGTAAAGAAAAGAGACCAGCAGAGGTCACAATGAAAGAAAAGTTT
The DNA here is from genome assembly GCA_037957365.1 of Torreya grandis. NCBI lineage: Eukaryota > Viridiplantae > Streptophyta > Pinopsida > Cupressales > Taxaceae > Torreya > Torreya grandis. The sequence continues at coordinate 1,580,202 of JARHVA010002094.1, read as the reverse complement.
AAGCCTACTAGCAATATCCTTTTGTTTTGTGGTAGAGAGAGCCCATAAGAGCTCATGAGATGGATAGTGGATTTAGAGTGTTGTTTTGAAGATAAGTGTAGTGAAGACTCCACTAAGGTAGAGGTTGCAAGCACAAAATTGTGTGGTAGTGCAGCTGTGTTAGAGATTTCTCCAAGAGAGGAGCCAAGAGAAACAAAAGAATATGTCAAAAGAGTTGGGAACATACGGTTTTTAAGTTGATGGGTCAAGTTTTGCATCCAAGAATGCAAGAAGAGTGGTGGAGGAAGCTTCCAATATTGAGGCTTGAGAGTGAAGAGAAGAAGGTTATCTTGAGAGGCAATAGGAGAGTGAAGTTGCCATGTGAGCAACTCAAGTCCATTTTTAAATATAGCAAGGAGAAGCATTCAAGTGAAGAGAAGAGGAGTTTCCAAAGGCAATAAAAGAGAGAGGATTTCATGTGACCCACTCAAGTTTGTATTTAAAAACAGGGAGAAAGAAAGATGTGAGCAGTCTATAGAGAAAGAAATACTCAAATAAGAAGGATATGGAGGTGATAGTTGTTAAGTCGGAAGGAGGAGACCTATATACAAAGGATGGGAAAAATTTTGTTGTATCCCCTAAGTGGGAAGAGGCAAAAATCTCATTGGAGAAGAAGGGAATTGCATTTGTTTTTTCATTTTTGCAGGGAAGGAAGGTTGAGGATAAGCAAGGAAAGTTACATGTTTCCTTGAAGGAAACAATAGTGGTGAATGCAGAGGATAGCCAAAAAGAGTTTCAGGTTTCCATGAAGGAAAAAATAGAGGTGGATGAAGTACAAGTGAATGCCCATGACGGTAATATGATTGGAGACCATCTATAAGAGGAAGAGGCAGAAAATCAAGTGAAGAATGAGGAGAGGACAGCAATAGAGGTTGATGAGAATAGACCTTTGATGGTCCATCATGTGACTATAAGCAATGAGGAGTATGCAAGCAATAGGGAAGAGTTGGGCAACATGTCTATGGGCATGATGAAGAGGTTGAGAAGTGTTTGGGGGAACTCTTGATTCCCATAATGTGTTCGATCTATATGCAGGTCCAACAATGGAGAAGATGGCAAAGGAGAGGAAAAAGTGTGGTTCAGTCCAACATGCTCATATGTATGAGAAACAAAGAGAAGAGGTGGAACAAGAAGATACTATTGTCGCATCAATTGAAGAGTTGGTTGGTAAGGACGTGCCAGTAGTAGAGTATTGTCTTCAAGTTAATATGAAGGCAATAAAGAGTGGGAAAGTGACGTTACAAGAATGTCTCTAAGAGGATATCCAAGTGGGAGAGGAGACTCTCACAAGATAGATTGGAAGAGATTGGTGAGAGGAGGATGACCTTTTCAATAGGGCAACAATGGGTAGAGAAGGGTATGCATTTATTCATCCTGGGAGATGGAAAGATAGTAAAATGGTAGAAAACAAAGTTTGTAAATTGCTAGTTGGTCCAAAGAACATTTGGACAAGGAGAGATGAAGAATGTCACCCATTTGGCATAGAGGAAAGGAAGAGAAAAAAATGGTGAATATGTTTTTATTAAGAGGAATGAAGGATGCAAGTGGTGTTGCATATGTGGGAGCAACCCACATGGGTATTTAAGAAGAGTCTTATGAGTCATGGTATGCATTGTTGTCAAAGGGAGTGCTAGGTTCTTTGCACATGGCATATATGTGATGTCAAATGATATGGAGCTGATGTTGTTAGCAGCCCAAATATGTGTAGAGGAGGATGGCATTTTAGTGAGTAATGAAGAAGATGAAGAGAGGATGGTCAAGACAACATTTCAAAAGGAGTTGGATGATTTTTTTTGAGGACATCTTGAAGACTGAAAGTGGAGAATAAGATGTTGTTGCAGCAGAGGTAGTGGATTTGTATGACATGGCAATGAGGTCAGCAAGAGAAGAGGACATGAAGATTATCTTAGAGATAGGCATTCGAGGCTATGGGTAATCATTTTGATGCCCAAGGGTATGTTGAGTTTTTTGACAAGAAAGGTATGAAGGAAAAAGTAAAGCATGACTTTCATGCTTTTATTGGTGTGATATTAGAGATAAGAAAGGAGTTGATCTTTAGATGGATGTGGTTTGTCCAAAGCCAGTGAAGGTTGGAAGAATTGAAGGTGCTGAAGATATTTGGTGGTGATGGATGGATAGTGGTGGGTTAAATTCCACGAGGATGGAAGGGGAGAAAAAGATACAATTGGAGGAGGTGGATGAACTATGCCCAATCAATGTGCAAGGCAAAGAGAAGGGTAATCAAAGCTAGGTGGAGGAGGGCAATTTATAGTACAACAGGTGGCTAGAAAAAGAGAGAAAAAAGATAAATTTCATAGGTACCTAACAAGATGGAAAGTGACTCCGTGGTTAAGACAATTGGCCAAAAAAATGATTTACCATTCACCCTTCCTTTGTGATCTAGAGATCACAAATTAAAACCTTGGGTGTCTGATGCAAGAGCATCTTAGGGTATAAGCAATCTTGCATCAACCAAAAATTTTTAGGTGTGTTCATGTGGTCTTGTTGGTTTGTTTGTTGTTTTGACATGATAAAAGTTGAGCTAAGGGGAGTATGAACACTCCAACACTTAAATGGCATTAAGCATATTAGAGAGGATTGGTTTCAGCGATCAACATGGTTCCAAGTGAGTTGGTTGAGTTTCTCAACATTCGATACAATTAGGGAAGTGGTTGCGTGTGTTGAAGGCCTAAAAGTGATTGGTTGTGGGGTAGAGGAAAAAAGGGCATCAAGGATATTTGGACATCTCTAAGCCAGAATGTGATTACATATTTGGATTTTCCTCGAAAAGCCATGCGCTTTAAAAAAAAAATGGCATCTCGTTTGAGTCCACATGCAAAAAGATATGGCCTTTATAAGTTGGGAGGGTTTGCACAGTGATGAAACCACTTGTCAACATGAAGCAATGATTTTGCTTGCGTGGAGTGCAAAAAGAAAATAATGACCCATAATGATGAACCATCAGATGTTGAGTGTTTCCAAGATTTTGAGGAAGGTGAAGAGGCATTCTTCCAATCATAGAATGTTAGAGGACATTCGAATCAGTGAGGACAAGAGCTGAGGAGAGTCAGTTAGAAAGGGAGTTGGCTGGGGAAGCTCATGGACTCTAAATAAGATTTTTATAATGAGTGACTAGATGAATGGGTTGGGTAACATGGGAGTAATTACAAATGAACTTGTTATAGAAGTTCATACCTCCCAAAAAAAACTCTTCAATTTGAAATGTTGGATGGAGTGTGCTACTAATGGACCTTGAATTTACCCAGGTCCCCATGTATGCCATGCTTATCAATGAGGAAGCCCAAGTACTTAATGGAAGTTTTCCCAAGAGGAGTACTTCATCTTGCCCTGGAGTCGGGGTTGATGAAGAAGATCGTATGTTGTCTACAAATGGACTGGGTGGTTGTTCCAGATCTTGCTATAGATCAAGGTGTTGTCTAGATGACCATAAATTTGCCAAGATGGGGCTTAAAGATATCATTTATGACACGCATGAATTTGGCGGGTGCATCGGCGAGACCAAACGGCATGACCAACCACTTGTTGAGCTCGAACTTTGTCATGAAGGTTGTTTTCCAAACATCATGAGGCTCCATGCGGACTTGGTGATACCTAAAATTCAAGTCAAGTTTATTGAAGTACATCGCTCCATGAAGCTGATCTAAAAGATTATCTATCTTGGGAAGTGGGGCATATGGTCTACAATATAGGTATCCTCTAAAATAGTAAAACGCAGAAGACCATATTAGATCCAACACACATACAAGACGTCGGTTCACAAAGAAGTTAGAAGTTATGGACATGGGTCATGAGCACAAGAGTTTGTAAGGGATTTAAAAGGGAATCTACAATAGCAGGCATAGAGCCTAAATAGATCCAATTTGTCATTAGACACTGAAGTAAGAGCTATAAGGCTAATTAAAGAAAGTAGGATGCCATTAGGCGGTAACCATGACTTATCTAAACTACGGGTTGTATAAGTGTCATTAGACAATGACCATAAGGTGTAAATAAAGAGCAGACAAAGATGATAATTCACTAACAAAAATTTTAATTTAAGCATTGATAAACATAAAATGAACCAATTTAATATACCAACCAAAGTACAAAAGAAAGTGTATAAAGTTAGGATATTTAGCTTGGGTTGACTTGTCGGCACATTAAGCTCCCCATTGTCTTATAGGACTTTGTGAGAGATAGTTGTTTGGTGAAGTCAAGGTGGAAAGAAGAAGACCTAAGTAGACCCAAGTCAGGGACTCCAAAGACTAGGTGTACCTCGTTGGCTTGGCTTTGCTCCTTGATATCTTCAAGTCCTTGTGGTAACTTGTCTTCCCTTAGTATAATATTATTTAGCCCCAATTCCTCATCTTCCTAAGGTGGATTTGTGTATGCGAGCATAGCAGATTGTATTTCTATTATTTGAGAAATGACAATTAGGAACTCATAAATACGAATCCAAACCTTAAATGGCAAAACTTATCTAGCTGTCGTCATTGGCCCAACCAATGGCATACACAAGGTTTCCAACATAAATAGTATGTCATGGGCCTGACTGATGATGTTGGCTAGATCAGGGAGCACTACAAGATGTCATTGGCAACGTTGATGATGTCCGGTAATGGCATGTTTAAAGGGGAAAAAGAGAGGTAAGAAGAAAGCAAGAACTTTGGGGGACAAGCGAAGATGATGTCATGGTGGAATGAAGGTGGCAGTGAGAATGAAACATGACAGATTCTCTCTCAAAGCACCACGAGACGACCCATCCCAATCCATGTGTACTCCTTAGGACGTACAATTAGGGAGATTAATGCATCAAAGAGTCTTACAAAAGAAAGTGTCAGTAAGAAAAGATAAGGTGTATACATATGCCCCACCCAAAGTTTATCATGTGTCATAATGATTTTGTTAAGAGCGTGATGATATGTGACTAATTGCCATTCATTATGCTCTTTCTCTAACATTACAAATGTAGGAGATTCATAAAAAGTGCTTGGCTAAATCTTGCTTTCCACTAGTAATTGATTTATTTGGCACATTATCTCAATGCCCTCTATGGATGTAGTGCAATACGATGGTTGATTGGGAAATTGAGATTTGCCACAAGCTCAATTGAATGTTGGATGAAGCTCAAAGGAGGAAGCCCTTTGGACTCCTCAAAAACATTCGAATGTGACTCAATTAGGGATTTGATAGCTGAGGGTGGGAGCTTTTGGGAATTCTATACCTTAGCAGAAATTCACGCATATTGACTTGTTTAGTTGCAAGGCTATCAAAAAGTAAAGGACTAATAGAAGTCAACGTATACACTTTACCATTCTTTGCAGTTGATAGGTTTTGTGAAACCCATCAAAGACAACCTTGTAGTTATATTAATATAGTGCTTCAAGTATCAAATTGCAATAATCCAATGGAGTTACATCGCAATCAACTATCTTGGGATGGCTCAATGGAAAATTACATAGAACACTTGCACGTAATGAGTGTATACACCTCATTTTTCAATTACTGATAATTTCTCTTACAAGACTTGTTGGTGTATCAATCTCCTTGAGTGGGACCAGGGTGGGCTGGTTCGTGGTGCTTTGTGAGAGATTACCTGATGATTATCTGCTTATATATCCTTCATCCATGTCATATCATTTGCTTACTTATTCTTCGATTGTTCTCGTTCTCCCCTTTTGCTCCTCTTTTTCCTATGTGTGTTCTAACCAATGTCATTGGCTCAATTGTTGACATCCCATAGTGCTTTTTCCCTTGGCCGACGTCATTGGTCTGGCCAATGATGTATCGTGTTTGCCACACCTGTTTATATGCCTTCGACTGAGCCAATGATGCCAACTAAGTTTGAGTAGTGACTTTTTGGGTTTTGAGTTGTATTTATATGAATCCCCTTTGTCATTTTTTATGAACAAGACATCCAATCCACTTTGCTTGCACATATAACACCACCTTAGTAAGAAGAATAGGAATTAGGGCTAAGGAGCTTACACTTGAGGAAGATTTGTTTGCACAAGGTCTTTGAAGATTCCACAAAAAGAAGATGAACCAACAAGGTACACCTAGTCTTTGTAGTCCCCAACTAAGGACATTTAAATCTTTTTCTTTTTATCTTGAGCTTCACTTGCAACATCTCTCACAAAGTGTCACTAGAGCCATGGGAGAGATTGATGATCTAACAAGTCAACCCAAATAAATATTTTTAACCTTATATTCTTTTTTTGTTTACTTTGGTGGATGTATGATATTGGTATGTTATTGTCTTCCATGCTTAGATTAGCTTATGCTTGTTGGTATATTGTTATCTTTGCATGTTTTGTTCCTTTATTTACACCTCATGGTTATTGCTAAATAGCACCCTTACAACCCTTAGATTAGATACCTTCTTGTTACCACCTAATGGCATTATCTTTTCTTTTATTACTTTAGATTTCTCCTCTTACATCTTGGATTTAGTTAGGCCTATGATTATTAGTTTTTTGTATAGATTTCCTAATAGAATCCTTGTGAAACAACCCTTGTCTATAGCTATGTATTGCTTTGTGGAATGACATATTGTATGCGTGTTGTATATAGTATGGCCTTCTACCTTTTCCTATATTAGAGGATCCTTATATTGTTGACTATATTCAGTCCACTTACATTTTGGTGAACCCAAGGTGAATCTTATCCCACTTCTGTGCTGGGTCATATTCACGTTTTCTTTTCATTTCGTAGCATCGTTAGCGTTGGGTTATTTTCATGTTTTCTTTTCACTACTTAGCATTGTCAATTTGTCAAACATCACTTGCTTTTCAAATTACCATCTTTCATCTCAATGATGTCTCCTATTAGGGCTTTTGTAGCGAGCTTGAACCCATTTAGATTCTATATGGGTAGCTCCTTTATCCTTCCAATGCCAACCATTGAGAGCAATCCCTCATGGTGCGATTTTCCCTAATCTCAATCACTATCTATTCAATGCAACATATTTTCAAGTTATTTAGAAAGTGACCAAGAAGATCCCAATAAACATCTCAAGGATCTTGATACAAATGCTATCTATACTCCGCCTAAGAATGAAAAACTTAAGAACCTAAACAATTCTATGTTAGCAACTGGAACATCAAACAATGTTCCCCGCTCAACAACTCCTCTAGCAATCCTCCTCCTTTTAACAACTCTAGCGAAATTCTCCACTAGATAGTACACAAGTGCTTGCTATAGAGTTGGATGAAATGGCTAGAATGCAAGCTACCAATAACAATCACATAGTTCAAATACGAAACCACTTTTTGGAAATGGCAAATTAAATGCAACAAGTTATTTGTGGTCAACGTAATAATTTCCCTTCCCCTCTTCCCCTCATGGATGCTAATGGAAATCTTGTTCCTCAACCTCCTATTCGCAACAAAATGCTTCAAACACTTCAAAATGAACCTGTATCCCCTATATTTCTTTTATGGACATTTGAGGTATCTCTCCAACAATCGCATATGAGGGGTCCACCGACTCCACCTTACATCTTAAAGCATTTGGAAACCTCTACAAAGACTGCTTTCAAACCAACACTTATGGAACTACCAAGTGAAAAGCAAATAGTTGAAACCTTAATTGGGGATGCATTAGAATGATATAACCAACTCTCAATCCATTCAATTCCTAAGCTAGAAGATCTACTCAACGCACTAGTCAAAGAAATATGATATCACAATCGTATTGAAAATAGCCTTGATAACTTCATTAATGCCAATCAATTAGCTCATGTTGATTTCATCAAGAGATGGAAGTCCTTCACACATAAATCCAATCACAACATAACTAATGAAAATCTCTTGAAACGTTTCATTATTGCTTCAAAACCTTAACTCCAATACAAAGTAAGGTCCTTTTCTAAGACATTGGAACAAGCCTTTGATCAAGCTAAACAACAAGCTTACTTTATGAATGAATTTAAATCTTCTCAAACATCTAGTAAGTAGTCTTTCAATGCAACAACCAACAATATCAACACTAAAGCATCGCAAAGCAAATCTCTCCAACAATCGAAGTCAGGAGCGTCTTCTTCCACAAATAATCCAAACAATCCAAAACCAACTTGCCGTCCCTTGAGTCTTCCAAGAACTAAAGCAAAAAATGTTGACATTTTAACCTATGAGGTTTGATCCTTCAAAGCCTCTACCGTCATGGTATAATCATGATAAGTTTTGTGGTGGCATGTTAATGTAGGTCATTGTCATGAAAACTATCGTGACTTCAAGAAGTATGCTTATAATCTCATGTTAGGTGAAAAATTTAATCATGAAGTTATCCCTAAAAAGCTTTATAAGGCATATCTCAAAGCCTCCAAAGCTCAATCAAACCAATCGAATCAATATTCGATGTCAACCTTCAAAATATCACAATAAACCTCCACAAACATATAACCCTACCATCACACCTATGCACAAATTTGTAGGTGCTATAGGGAAATTACAATCAATATTACATCAACTCTTAATATGTTAATGTGACAAAAGCTAACTATCGTTGTGAGCCCGCTCATAAAGATCCCATCACGAAGTCAAAGAAAACCTATCAAGAAGACAACTAATACATCTAACGATTCATCCACTCTACCAACAAAATTTCAACCTAAGGATCAACCTCCTATCATCAAAGCTCCCAAAGCATATTCTAATTCTCGAATGAAATATTGTTATTGTTGTTACTAAAAATCAACTCAATGGGATTTCCTATAAGAGCTCAACACTATGCCTTGCAAAATCCCTTTAGTGGAAGTCATGAGAACTTCATGTGCCATTGGAAATTTCTCATGCAACAATTGAAAGATATAGAAGAATCACTCTCACAAGTGAAAACAAACCATCTACTCAACCTCTTGAAGGTTCAACACCTATTAAAGTACATACTTGTAAGATATAGAAAAATCACCCTCACCAAGTGAAAACAAACAATCTACTCAACCTCCTAAAGGTTCAACAGCTACTGAAGTGCATACCATGAAACTATATCTCATCCTCAACCAAATAACAAACTCTCCATAATGTTTTTCTATGATATAATCAAATGATGAAATGCTATTCTGAGCCGATGATCCCCCTCTTCATTAGTGTCATTATCAATGATATTCAAGTAAAAGTAAGTGCTTGTGGATGAAGGCTTATACATTAATGTCACTTCCCTATGGCTAGTCAAGGCCTTAGGATATTCCACAAAAGATCTAAATAAAATAAGACTGAAATGTCATGGATTTGATTAGAACAACTAAAAGTCTCATGATGCATTTGGTTTCCTCTCACTATATGACCCAAACCATACACACCAAAATTATGGTTCTTGTTCTTCCACTTTCTTGCAACCTACTCTTAGGCCCCCCTTGGACTCATCACATGAGAGTAGTTGCCTCTTTCGATAGCCATTGCCTAAAGTTTATTCCAATAATGTTCGATACAATCATGAAGCAGATCCTAGCCCATGGGATCTCAATTTTTTTAAATCCTAAGAAAGAATTACAAATACCTACAACTAACACAAACAATAGTGCTCCATAACCCGAGTTTGTCAACATGCATCCTGATTTGCAGGTTACTCTAGCCGACTTCAATGATGATGAACCTAATGAGCTCCAAAACATTTGCAATACAACTAGCGTACCACCATACATCTCCAAATGGTTTCCTCCATTTCTTCTACCAAGAGATCGATCCCTTTCTTTATTTGATGAAGATAGTGAAACACTACCTCCTTGCAATGCCAATGAAGCTTCCTATGACAAAGATTCATTCGAATGTAATAGATTTGTTTTTAAAAATAAAAAATAAAATATAAATAAATATAAAATTAAAAATGATAAAGTAAATACAATTTTTAAAATAAAAAACCAAAAATAATGTAGATATAATTAAAAAAAAAAAGAGATAAGATAAATGCAATATAAATTGTTAATTAAATAGATAAAAATAAAACTAAAAATAAAATTAAAAAATATTAAAACTAAACTAAAAAATAAAATTAAAAAAATAAAATAAAATTTAAAAAACATAAATAAAAAAATTAAAATAAACATAAAATAAAACCAACTTTATAAACTACAAATTTAGCGAATATGGCAAACCTACCTCTTGGCTCCTATCGTTGCGCTCAAATCCTTCCGCATTGGTTTCATGCTTCGCAGCTCTGCTCATGGTCAACACCGCTGCAACTCCACTCATTCTCAACATTTTTGTAGCTTTGCTCACAGTCGACATCTAGGGCACGCTTAGTCATAAGTCAACATTGTTGCACAAAACAAACACATTTGTCAGCTGCTCCGCTTATGTTGTTGCACACGACCAGAAGGATGTAGATGCGGCATACACAACACAGCATAAATCTCACCTTTTGTCGTGCTTTTTAACTATGTTTTGGGCAAACTTTCTCGAAGTTTTTTACAATGTTAAAACAAAATGGCAAATTTTGAACTTCATGGTTAAAAAATGCTGTACCTTGTGACATAGGACTGGGATAAGAGGCCACATATATATTATTAGTGCCACCTACTTTTTCATGCAAGTACCCAATCCTCATAGTTGACTGATGGTTCCATCGGGGTCCTAAGGAATGGGGAACACGTCATGTAAAGGTTGGTATCTTTACATTTTCATGCATAGCCTCCATGGGATGATTTGTATACTTCACTAGTTAGCCCAAGCTCTATGCTTGCTGGGTGAGGTTCGTAGGCCATTGATATATTTTTTTTTAGATTTGCCAAATTGATTAGTGTCTTGTTTCTGGTAAATAACATGTTTTTGCATTGGTGGCGACATCTTTTCCTTCCCTTCATTATTTCCCCTTTATGGACAAACTTGTTTCGAAACCTCTGCCATTTTTTCGTATTTCATCTTTTCCATGTCCTTTTCTTGGGTCGTCCTCCCTATCTGGCCCCTTCTATCATTCTTATCACCTTACATCGCACCATTTTCCATATTTTCGGTCATCCAGACTTAACCGAGCCTTTACCAATGTAGCTATCTGTATTTCCTTCCCTTTTACCATCCTCCTTGAGAGCCTCAAGTGCCTTTTTTAAAGACTCATCTGCGTACGCTTGCATTACTTCTATGTGTTTTAGTCTGTCATATGCAGTTTTTGTGCTTGCCACGGTCAAGATTAAGGTATTTGCATGCATCTATTTTACTGGAAAGGTAAGTCGGGGTATGTATATGCTGCTTTCAATTATTTCATTCATTTATTATCATTTCTTTACAGCTTTTACTTATACTTCATTGTTAGTGGTTTGCATGCACTCCATGCTCTGCTAGATTCTGTTTTCTCTTGGTTCATCTTTGAAGCTATGAGGTGTTTTTGATTCATCTGTAGAATTGCTGACAATTTTCTATAAGCAGGGTGGAAATAAGGAGATTTGTTCTTGTAAATTAGCTTTCAGTGTTTAGCTATAAACATTTTTTTATGCTTGTGCTTGGCCTTATCCAACCATCACACATCCTCATTATTGTACATGTTATTATTCCACGATAATGAAGATAATAAAAATATAGTTAGGACAGTGTCTCTCTCTTGTGATCTTGGGACTCACTGTTGGTGGTTTGCATGCATTCCATACTCTGCTAGATTCCATTTTTTTTCTTGGCTAATCTTGGAATCTATGAGGTGTTTTTGATTTATTTGTAGAATTGCTGGCAATTTCCTCTAAGCAGGGTGGAAATAAGGAGATCTGCTCTTGTAAATATTTTTGTAAGTTAGCTCTCAGCTTTAAGCTATATGATTTTTTATGCTTGTGCCTGGCCTTATCGAACCATCACACATCGTCATTATTGTACATGTTATTATTCTAGGCTAATGAAGATTGTAAACATAGCTAAGACAGTGAATCTCTCGTGTCCTTGGATTCTCCCTGAGTGGGCTATGTCAATTGCTTGTAGATCTTGACAATCAATCCCTTTCCTTATCTGAAAATTCTTTCAGATTTCAAATTTTACAGTACTGTGTGATGTTTTGTGCCTTGGATCCAACCTGCATGCCACCACAATACTATTTTCCGAGAACAAAGATCATCTGTGCAAATCATCAATTTCTGAAGCTCAAAAGTTTATTCCAAACTAATGAAGAGTGTAAACACAGTTTTGGAGGCATATGTCTTTGTGTTCTCGGCGATTTAGGTATTCTTTCTTTTAGTTTTCAATAGTGTGTTTTGAGTGGATTATGTCAATTGCTATCATAACCTGACGCTCAGGCCTGTTCCTTGTTTGAATTTTTCTTTCTGATTCCGGATTACAAATTATTTTCTGATAGAGATCTGTGTGTTGGATCCAAGCATTATGCTACTACAATACTATTTCCTTGGCATTAAAATCTTCTCTCTTATGGATTATCAATTTTTGGAGCTTGAGTCTTCATATCAAGGAACTTTTGCGATCGGCAATGCATTTGAGTTTCTGTGATTTTTCATTCCCAGGCATTCCAGGTCCTCTCATTTGAAACATAGATTTTACCTATATTGGGATTCCATCATTGTTCGTGGATTCCATGCACCCCATAGTCTGCCAGATTTTATTTTATCTTGGCTTGCCTTGGAAGCTACGAGGTGGTTCTGATTCATCTGTAGAAATATCGAGACTTCATCATTGTTCATAGTTTGCATGTGTTCCATACCCTGCCAGGTTTTATTTTATCTTGGCTTGCCTTGAAAGCCATGAGGTGGTTCTGGGTCATCTTTAGAAATTGGGGACAATTTTCTCTAAGCAGGGAGAAAATAATGAGATTCACTCTTTTAGATATTACTATAAATTAGTTTTCGACTTTTAGATTTTTTGTTTCCTTTTTGCGTGTCCTTGGCCTTATCTGACCATCACCCATCCTTATCATTATACATCCATCGTTTCCACAGTAATGTAGAGTGTAAACATATAATTTTGGTGCCATATCTTATGTTATTGGCTGTTCATGTATTCTCTCTTTTAGTTGTCTGTTGTCTGTACTGAGTGGGTTATGTCAATGCTATTAACTCTTGACGATTAGGCCCTTTCCTTGTTTGAAAATTTCTTTCTGATTCGAAATATTGAATAACTATCTGACAGAGTTCTAAGCTTGGATCCAATCCTCCCACCACTATGATAATATATTCTCAGTACGAAGATATTCTTCCATGCAGATCATCAATTTTTGGAGCTCAAGTTCATTCCCAAGCTTCAAAGTCCTTTCATCCAACATATAGATTCTGTCCTTGGGATTCTTTGTGGTCTGCTTGCAGTCCCTACTCCTCTAGATTCCATATTCTACTGGGTCATCATGGAGTTCTATGGGGTGGTTCTGATTTGTGTATATGACACAGCCGAGGGTCGGGTTCCCATTTAGGGAAGCCAAACCTCGCAGCCCGTGGTTCCAACACACACACTAGCATAGCGGATTACACAAGCTCATTTATTGATTTACAGCAGAAGCACATGATATCAAGCTTCACAACTTTTAGATGAGGGGGTCCTCGGCTCTCTTCCTAGAGCTCACGACTCTCTCCTTCCTCACTCTCTCTCCCTACTTGCAGACATTCTACAAGGTTTGGCCTTTAGGCCTCTACCCTCTTCCTATGCCTTTCGGTTGTCTCCTCTCAGCCGCAACAAACAACCACCTCCACCAATCACCCTCCGATAACCACCATCCAACAACAAGCGTCAAATAGGGGTCAACACCCCTATTTATAACCCTCGGCATGCTCGGTTTGGTGACTGGCATTTGCCGTGCTAATGGGTTGGTGCCCAAATTCAAAAGCCTACACTAATATAACGTAGTTGCTCAACCCTTGAGCCTTGCGCTCTAATAGCAATCAATTTGAATTGGCCTTGTAGATATGTTATCCTTCGGTCCTATCCCTGCTAGTTGTCATCTCATCTTGTTGGTTAGTTCACTATTTGTCCTTTTATGTCATCGGGATCTATGCTTTGTGCTTTGATTTTAGCTTCTCGATTGTAGGTGTCTTCCTCTTCTCTTGCATGCTCTTCGTTGCATCAGGTTGCTTAGAACCCAAAGCTGTTGGTCTCTATTCTGCGTGTGGCTCTAGAGTCGCGCTCCTCCCTTTGTTCTTTGTGCGTGTTGTTTGCTTTGCTCGACCCTTTTGCACAATTTGCGATGCTCCGCTACGCTTCTCCATTTGTGTGCTCCTTGACTTGGCTTCTTTGCACATTTCTCCCAACTCCTCCGCATAGTACTTCGGCATTATGCATTCTTCTCCTTTACATGCGCCCTTATAAAACTTGTAGGATCTAGATTTCCCTGGGATGCTCCTGCAATAGACTTCCCAGGTAACTGAAATGTCAACGATTACTTACATTGGTTCTAAGTAAATGAACCACTATTTAGGTCAACTATTTGACCACGACGTTCCCCTTCGCCCACTTCTTTTGTGCTCTTCCCTTCTTCCTTTTCCTTCGACATCTTCTCTTTTCCATTCTTTTGCTTCATCCTCCTCCCTTCATCAACTCCTCTCCTTCATGTGCGCCTTCATGGCTCCTTATGCACCTCACCATTCTTTTGCCCCTTCTCTTTTAAATCTTCTTCCCTTTTCACTATTGCTGCTGTGGGTTTGCTCCCACTTCTTCTCCCCTATCTCCTCCTACGTGTCTCATTCATCTTCTTCTCCACGTGTGGCTCTCCACTTAGGTTGACTTCTTCTCACCCCCTTCTATCAGCGTCAGGTTTATCTTCAACTCCTTGTGTGCAAATGGAATTGCGCCTCTCTTCCTCCACTCTTATTGTTTGTCTTTCCTTCGTCCAAGTGTCACGCTTGGCTCTCCTGTTGTGCCCCTTTCTCTTGTGCGTTCCTTGCTTTCTTTTGCACGTCCCTTGCTTTCCTTTGCGCGACCCTTTTCTTCTGTGCCCTACTCCATACTTTCGCTGGCAATTTATCAATCCATCCTTAGCGTTTGACTGATCTTCATTTTGCTCTTCTTCTTCCTCTCTCTGTGCACTGTTTTCATCGTGCACCTCTCTCCCCCTTCCACATGCTCCTGTTCCCTGGCATGGCTTGCACTCTCCTCTTCTTAGGGTCAGTTGCATGCTAACCTCATTTCTTCTTTTGAGGTCTTCCTTCTGCCTTGTGCACCTTCACCCTTGTGCTCTTCTTTCTCCTCCTTCATGCCCTTTACTTGGCATGCTACATCTGTTCCTCTATTGTTCGCACTACATTCTTGCACGACATCTTCTCTAGTTGGTATTTCTCCTACTTTCGTTTCCCTCTTTCTTGCGTGTCTTCTTGCTTTGGTTCCTCTACCAACCCTCTCAAAGTAAGGTGCTTCTGCTAGCCTATAGTTACCCATTAGGCAACAATTCACTCTTCTAGTTGCACTCAAAAACCTTGCTCTTCTCTTACTTGGCATGTCTCTTGGCTCATGCTCCTACTAGCTGCCCCATTTGTTTGGTAATCCGCTGGTTCCTAGCTGCGCTCAACCTCTATATTATTAATCCCCTTCTCTTGGCACGTCTTTTGTCTTGCGTGCTTGCTAACTGCCTCAATGTTTGGTAATCTGTTAGCTTGCAGTTGTTTCCCAAGCAACTCTCGTAGCCTCTAGTGAGCCCTGCACTTCTACTAGCTGCCTCAATCGTCTGACAATCTTCTAGCCTTCAGCTGCACTCGGCTTCACTCGACCTCTCTTCTTCCCTTTTTTGCGTTTCTGACGATCGCATTGCTATGATGATTGCCTTAAGGTTCGGTGATCTACGAACACAGTTGCACTCATCGTAACTCTCCATTCCTTCACCTTCCCTGCTGGCTATCTCATTAATTCAGTAGTTTGCCAATCTCTAGTTGTGCTCCAACAACTCTACATCTCACCTTTTTTGCTGGCTCTGTCTCAGTGGTTCGATGATCTGCCAGCCTACAGTTGCCTCCTTAGTAGCAACACTTATTCTTTTCAACAACTCTTGTTGCTTCCTCAACTTCTTTCCATTGGTGCATCTCTTTTTTTGTGCCCTTCCTTTGCTAGCAGCCTCAATAGTTCGGCGATTGGCTAGCCTCTTAGTTGTACTATGGCAATTTTGCATCCATGCTTTCTTCCTTTCCTAATTGCCTCAAGGGTTTGACGATCTATTAGTTCTAGTTGCACAATTTTGCTTCTCCAACATCTTTCTGCAACACCTTTGTTTGCTTACTTTGCTTTGCGCCTTTCCCTCTCTTAGGCACCTTTCTGTGGTTCCTTCGTGGCAAGTAAAACATACTTGCGCACTATTCTTATTGTTTTTCTATCCTGGCATGGTTCACCTCTGCAGGTCTCTCATTTGTTCGTATGCGCTCTTGAACACTTGTTTAGACTAGTTGATCTTCTTTCATAGACTCTCCTCTCAGCAGATCCGCTCTACTTTCTTGGTGATTCCTCTTATTGTGCACCTTGCATTCTTGCGCGCTTCAGGTTCAGCTTTGGGCTGACCTCTTTAAGAGCTTATGGAGCTCCCATCCCAAGGTGTTCGCATTTCACCCTATTGCTTGTTGCGCTCGATAGCCCTTAGTTGCTCTCATGGCAACTTCTCTTCGGCGCATCCTCCATGTTGTGCAGAAGAACTCTTGTGCTTCCTTCACTATCCTTCTCCCCTCCAGCGTGTGCACTTTTCTCGTGCATCTCTCACCTGTGCAACTTGCACCTTCGGTGTCGGCTTTCTAGATGGTCCAAGCCATCTTTTCAAGGTTGGCTACTAGCTACCCTTTCTCGGCTTCCAACTTTCTTCTCCTTGTGAGGTGCTCTAGAGACTTCCACTCAATTTCAGGTTGGCCTATGTATGCACTACTTGTTATAGTAGCGTGAAGACCATTTGTCTTCTTTCCTTGCCTTGCCATCTCTCTTATTCTCCTTGAAGTCAAGTCTCGCGCTTCTTGGTGCATTGTTCCACATCCTTCTTTGCACACTCTTCTTTTTTGCGGAGTTCCCAACACTCTCTAGCATGAAATTGCGCTTTGCATCCTTGACCCATTGCATCTCCTCCTTTGGGTTTACTCCTTGTGTTGTTCTGCTTTGCAGTGCCCACACCTCTTCTTGTGCTCTCTGTTCTCTACCCATCCGTGCTTGATGGAGGACTTTGAATCTCTGTTGAGTCACCTCTTGCACTTGTGGTTCGCTATCGGCCCGTGCTCGATGGAGAACTTTGCCCCCTGTGGAGCCTATGCTAGACTCCTCTGTAGCACTTGCATCTTCTCTTGCGCTCTTCGCTCTCTACCCGCCCGCGCTTGACGAAGAGCACTTCATTGCATCTTCTATCCAACAATCTCGTTTGATGATGCTCCGTATGTGACTACTCCTTTGGGCGGCGTCCCTTGTCAACTTTTGCACTTGTTCTCTACCCACCCGCTCTTGGTGAACACATTCTTTACCTTCTACCCAATTTATTAATTGGAAGATGCTCTTCGTGCAACTACTTTGCTTGACACTTTGGGATCTTTGAACCATTGTTGCAACCTTTGTTGCGATCCTATGCAGTTTGTCCCTCAAGTGTCCTTGCATTTGTGCGCGCTCGACCCACTTCTTTATGGTGGAGAGCATTATGCCTTCTATTGGTTGCTTCACTCTTTCGGAGATCTACCAATCTGCACTCACTCAAGAATCTTCTACTAGTTGTCTGCTAGTTTGTAGTAATCCTCAACACACACCATTGCTTGCCTCATCTTGGCGGTTTGCAATCCTGCAGTCTTCTCAACACTCTACCTCCTCGACTAGCGCCCTCAGATCGACGATTTTGCTAGCCATCCTCCTCGTTGTATCGCTCTGCTGATCCGCTACCTGTTGGCCCTTTTTCTTTTGCGTTCTCCTAAGGCTCTCACCCTGATCTGACACCAGATTGATGCATTTGAAGGTTGGGTTCCCAATGAAGGGAAGTTAAACCTCATAGCGTTTGGTTCAGAACACACACTAGCACAACAGATTACACAAGGTCATTTATTGATTCACAACAAAAGTACATGATATCAAGCTTCACAAGTTTTACATGAGGGGTTTATTGGCTCCCTTCTTAGAGCTCACGACTCTATCCTTCCTCACTCTCTATCCCTACTTGCATATATTCTACAAAGTTCAACCTTTAGGCCTTTGCCCTCTTCCTATGCCTCTTGACTGCCTCCTCTCATCCGCAATTGACAACAACCTCCACCAGTCTATCTCTAACAACAACCATCCAACAACAACCATTTTTGTTCCCTATTTATAGTCGCTGGGATCATTTATTGGCATGCCCATTTTGGTGATTGGCACTTGTTGTGCTAATGGGTTGGTGCCCAAATTAAAAAGTCTATGCTAAGATAACATAGCTGACTCAACCCTCGAGTCTTGTGCTTTGACAACAATCAATTTGAATCAGCCCTGTAGATCTGCTATCCTTCATTGTCCTTCGGTCCTATCCCTGCTAGTTGTCATCTCGTCCAGTTGGCGAATTGACCATTTGTCTTTTTATGTCCGCGGGCTTTGCGCTTCTCACTTATCTTCTTGGTTGTAGGTGTCTTCCTCTTCTCTTGTGTGCTCTTCATTGCATTAGAGTCCTCAGAACTCAACATTGTTGGTATCTGTTCTATGCACGTTCCTCCTGTCCCTTTTGCGCGCCCCCTTGCACATGTTGTCTGCTTTGCCTGACCCTTTGCGCGTGTTGTTTGCTTTGCCTGGCCCTTTGTGCGCGTTGTTTGCTTTGCCCGACCCTTTGCACGCGTTGTTTGCTTTGCCCAGCGCTTTGCACGCGTTGTTTGCTTTGCCCAGCGCTTTGCACGCTTTGTGCATGCTTTGCTACTCTTCTCCATCTGCATGCTCCTCAACTTGGCTTCTTTGCGCGCTTCTCCTAACTCCTTTATTTGGTTCTTTGGTGTTTTGCCTTCTACTTCACTCGCACCCTCCCAAAACTTGCAGGATCTAGATTTCCCTAGGATGCTCCTGCATCAATATAGAAATTGAGAACATGAGAGATGATGAGATTCACTCTTGTAAATAATCCTGTAAATTAGCTTTAAACTTTATCTTTTTCTTTTTTGCTTGGGCTTGGCCTTATCCAACTAGTTAATGGGGAATGTAAATACACAAGTTATTGTGGCATATAAGTGGCTAATGACCTCATTTATTGTACATTTATTTATTCCACACTAATGGGAAGTGTAAATTTATAGTTTTTTTCTGGCGTATGTCCCTTGTTCTTGGCTGCTTCTGCGTTCTCTCTTAGTTTTTTGTTGTTTGTTGTGAGTGGGTTAAATTAGCTTTGCCCTCAAAGAAATTGGTGATAACATGCCATTTACATGATTAAAGATCCTTATAAGTATTAACTACTATTTGACTCTCTACTTTTCATTCCATCACCCCCTTTATCTCACCACTTCCCAAACATAATTATCACAACCCTTTTGGAACTTTAGACTCATTAATTTTTTCATGATAAATAACGAGTTTGGCAACAACAAAGGACTCTACCAAAATAGTTGTTTATTTTAGATTCTAGAACACAAATAAAAGAATTTAATGGGTGGCATCTTCATTGGGCTTGATGCCAATTCTCTCTTGTAGTCCCTGCCTTCTCTTTGTATCTAAGTCATAGGATTTGGTGATTTTTATGGTTGAAGTTTGGAATTCACTGGTTTTCAAAGTCTCACCTAAAAAACCATTAAATTTGTGGATTTATTTGTATATGTGGTTTGACCAAAACCTCCCCCTAATAGATTGAAGAATAATTATGGAAAAACTCGTGGTAAATTGGATATAGGGGATGAAAATGTTCAATTTTTAACATGCATTCTTTCCCCACATATTATTTTCTCTCCATTCATTCTCACTCATTATACTAAGTAGCCAATCCTGGTACTGATACAGGTACAGGATTTGAGTACGTAGATGTGGCGATTTTTTCTTGGGGGCCTGGATATGTTTTTGGATATGACCATACAAAACTACATATAAAATATTAAAAACAGCCATATAACGAAAATTAATGGCATAATATGCTTATAGTAAACAAATAAAGTTGAATAACCACAAAATATATTGATAATTCAATGCCATATGTCATGATATTCAGTGTTTGAACTTAGATTAGTCTTAGAACAAGTACGTAGTGCAAATGTTACAATGTATGGACAAAAGTAAAGACAAATCAGTATTAGGATAGCCAAAATAGAGATCGCCCGTTACAGTCCATTTAAAGGCAATAGCCAAAGCAGTTGAAGGAACACAAGGGAGTTTGTTTTGGGAAGAGTTAAACATGAAATGGGTGGACCATAACAAAGGGTTGCAAATAATTCGAGATATTTTGACGTACATGGATAAAACCTATGTAACCATTTCTCACAAAACCCTGGTATATGAACTTGGACTAAACTTCTAGAAGGACTACGTAATCCATGGTTCAAAAATAAAGGATAGGTTGCGGGTTGCTCTTCTTGAATTTGTATGTTGTGAATGAACATGGGATGTTATCGATCGAGATTTAATGTGCAATATTATCAAAATGCTTATAGAGCTAGGTTCTTCTGTTTCCCAGGATGATTTTAAGAAACCTTTCCTGAACGAGTCTTGAAATTTCTATTCTATTGAATCCCAAAAATTTATTGAATGCTCTGATTGTGAGGACTATCTCCATAAAGCTGAGAGAATGTTAAATGAATAGACAGAGAGGGTTTCACACTATCTAGATGTAAAGAGTGAGGTTAAGATTACGAATGTTGTAGATAGAGAAATGATATCAAATCATATTTAGAGACTAGTGCAATGGAGAATTTAGGACTGGTTAGCATGCTTGTGAATGACAAGTGTGATGATTTATGTTGCATGTACAACTTGTTTCGTCGAGTTCCCACAGGGCCCGTCACCATCCAAGATGTAATGACTTCTCATTTGCGTGAAACAATGAAGCAATTGGCAATTGAAAGATCTAGTGGACTTTGTTCAACATCTTCTTGATGAGAAGGATAAGTATATTGATATTATAAGCACATCATGCAACAATGATAAGGCCTTCCTAAATGCCATGAATTCAACTTTTGAGTTTTTGTAAAGTGGTAAAAAAAGTCCTAGTCTGCGTATTCTGTGGGAGGATTGTGGATCCTCCCGGATGCATCCCAGGATCCCCTCGCAGGATCTTGGCCATATCTTGGCAGGATCCGCACCCTGGATACGGCCAAGATCCTGCGTGAGGACTGTGGATCCTCACAGATATGGCCCTGGACATATCTAGGGGGATCCACAATCCTCCCATAGGATCCTCACCATATCCAGGAAGGTTTCTGGATGTATCAAGATAAAAAATGTTTTGTAGGTATCTGTGAGGATCCACAATGCTCTCGTAGGATCTTGTCCGTATCTAGGCATGTTTCTGGACGTATCACCTGGAAGTATCTAGGAGGATCCACAATCCTCCCGTAGGATCGTCACCATATCCAGGTAGCTTTCTAGATGTATCAGGATAAAAAATGTTTTGTATGTATTTGTGAGGATCCACAGTGCTCTCGTAGGATCTTGGCCGTATCTAGGCATGTTTCTGGACATATCAGGATAAAAAATATTTTGTATGTATCTGTGAGGATCCACAGTGCTCTCGTAGGATCTTGGCCGTATCTAGGCATGTTTCTGGACGTATTAGGATAAAAAATGTTTCGAATCAGGATTCCGGGTTTGGGGTGAAGGATCTGGTAATGACATATTTGGGAGGATCCACAGTCCTCATGTAGGATCCTGGCTGTATCCAAGTAAGTTCCTAGATGCATCAGAATAAAAAAACGTTTCGTATCAGGGTCTAGGGGTACGAGATGAAGAATTCGGTAATGTAGTCATTATAATTCCCTTGATTCTTAGATTAATGTGTTAAATTTGAGGTGGGCTACCTTTGTTTTCCAGCATATGTCCCCTCTAGTAAGTCTCTGGGAGGATCCACAGTCCTCCCACAGGACCCTGGACATATCTAGGCAGGATCCTGGGCGTTTCAGGTCAAGGGGTTTGGGGTGAAGGATCTGGTGACAGTGATTATAGTTCCCTTGAGCGATATATGAATGTGTTAAATTTGAGGTGGGTTACCATTGCTTCCCAGCATATGTGCCCCCTTTTTATCCTGCAAAATATCTGCCATGATGTAATTCTTTGCAGCTGTTAGTAATATTTATCTTTTAGGCATTGAGAGAAACATCTGCACTTGTTTCTGAAAGACATTTACATTTTCAGGGTTATTTAAGGAGATATTTTGCTTTGTTCAGCTTTTTCATGCACACAGATGCAATATAATCCTCGGCCAAAGGTCCACCAAGAGAGTCCATTTGCTGTGTTCTGCTTGGCTATTTGACAACGAACTGTTATTAAAAATCTTATACAAAATTTAGATTTCACAATTATAAATTAGGGGCACAAAAATTGTGCATTATAATTAGCACTGGCTTTTTATTATTGATTGTAAAGTTTGAACATATTTTAAATTTAGTGATTATGAATCAAGATTATGTTTTAACTTTTAATTCAATTTTTAGTGTTATAATTTTTTATTCGGTATTATCGTTTACTTTTATAATTCCTCCACTCCCTCCCCCGCCCCGGAAAAAAATCTTAACTTCAAATTAAAGGAAATAATAAATTACATTTCAAAGATGCATCGAAGCATTCCAAAGATAAAAACACAATGAAAAAAACCAGGAGAGGTGATAGAAAAAGGTCACAAAGACTCTAGGCCAAGAAGTGCCTGCCCACAAGAAATCACACTAAAATGAGACCACAGCTAAATCTGCAATCTAAAGAAAAGGTTAGTGTATGTATTATTCCTCCCCAAAGTTAAAACAAATAATGGTTGGCCAAAACTCCACCATACACTCTGCCACGAACTGAAAACCAAAACAAATGTTGATCAGCAGCCCTTCCAAGGTCCAAATACCCCTTGGCATCAGTAGAACAAATCAGTGAAATACTAGAAATCAATGTCATCAGTAAATATTCAACAGCCAGCCAGAATAAAAGCCTAGACATGCCGATCAGGGGCAAACATACCCATATATCAAAGCGCACTACCATATGAACAAGTGCATGAAAAGAAATCATTTGTTACAGGCAGAGTTACCATGTTCGAAAAGTTCGGGTTGTTCGGAAGGGGGAAAAAGTTAGGAAGTTTGGGATTTTGAAAAACGTTCGGTTCGGTAGTTCGGCTAATTTTTTTTATAAATTATAAAAAATATATATATCATATAAATATTATTTACCCACTTAAAACAAATAAACAAATTGTTAACAAATTCATAAAAACGATATATAGTTAATAACTTAAAACTTAACACATTGTTAACAAATAAAATTTAACACGTTAACAAATAAAATTAAACACAAATAGAAATGATAAATTATTAAACACATTTTAGCATTATAAAAGTTTAGGGTTTTCAATTTTAAAAAGCGTAAAATTAAGTTATTAACCCTAATAAGATAAAACATATCTATTCAAGTTCAGGGCAGAAGATAAAATTAACTATATAGAAAAACATATAAAAACTTAAAATCACCATTATTATTATTTTTTGAAATAATAAAAAAAAAATATTAAAAAATAAAATGAAAATATTTAAAATATAATTATAAAAAAATAAAATAAATAATACAAAAGTCATAAAAAATAAAAAATAAAATAAAATTTAATACAAAATTATAAACAAACCAGAAAATAAATTAAATCAAAAACAAATCTTAAAATAAAAAAGAAAAAATTATAAACAAAATTAATCACAAAACATTATATAAAAAATAAAAAATAAAACATAAAATATTAAATAGCAAATAAATACAAACACAAACCCTACCTTAACAGCCCATGGCCATCCAGCGTTGAGCTCGTCCAACCTCACACCGATCACACTTCTCTCTTTTGCGCTCGACCACAGGCAAGGGAGACACTTGACCGGTCCCTGCATCAATGCTTCCGGCTTCCCCTTCCAACTTCACCCTATCCACAGCAGGCTGCATCGCGACTCCACGCCATGGTTTACAGTAGATGCATTATTAAATCAATAGCTCCAGCCTCCAACACAGTAGGAGCAGAATATTTGCCACGATTTTTACCTTGAACTGCACATATAATTGCAGAATGTTTGCTGTGATTTAAAAAAAACAGGACTTGAACGCTTGAACATTACCGAATATATTTGGTGAGCAATAAAAATTCGGTTCGAACCAAGCATCAGGGATGTTTGGCCGAACATGGTAACTATGGTTACAGGAACAAACATTGATGTGTGTCTGAGCAAGCACCCAAAAACACCAAAACAGAGAAAACAAAGATATGCAAACCAGAACCACTAGGATACCAGCCATATGTATTGAATCTGTGACCACATTAATCTTCCAAGTCAGAAAGATAAAATTCTTCCAAGCTATCCCTCTCGCTGTATTCGTTTATGACCCATAGGTCTCCAAGTGCAACCCCTCTTTGGGGAGCAAATCTGCCACTGTATTTAACTCCCTATAGACATGCATAAAAGAAATGGTAGCCAAAAAGAGCAACATTTTATTTATGTGTAAGTAAAGTGGTTGTGAGCACAAATTATCCATTTTATAAATCCCCTTCAACCAATTAAACCAGAACCGCTAGGATACCAGCCATATGTATTGAATTCGTGACCACATTAATCTTCCAACTCAGAAACATTAAATTCTTCCAAGCTATCCCTCTCTCTGTATTCGTTTATGACTCAAAGGTCTGCCTCCAAGTGCAACCCCTCTTTGGAGAGCAAATCTGCCATTGTATTTAACTCCCTATGGACATGCATAAAAGAAATGGTAGTCAAAGAGAGCAATATTTTATTTATTTGTAAGTAAAGTGGTTGTGAGCACAAATTATCCATTTTATAAATCCCCTTTAACCAATTGATGACAATCGCCAAGTCCTTGAATTCTTGTATTTTTTCCACTCTTCTGTTCACTGCCATCTTGAGTAGAAGCTTCAAAGCCATAAGCTCTGCAAAATTGTATGTACCCTTTCCCAGTCCCACCCTGAAGCAAATGAAGTGCTTGGAATTTATAAAGCGTATTCCATCAACGCCACATAAGGCAGGGTGTTTTGACAAGCATCATCAAAATAACCCCACACTCCATTTTGATCCATGGGAGGATGTAGCAACAACCATTGCCTCTTAGTCTTCGAGATACATTTGAAAAGCCCAAAAATTGATCTAATTTGGGAAAGACATTGAAAGGTAGGGATGTTTTAACCTTGAAAGATGCTAGTGTTCCTAGCAATCCATATACCCTAGGACACAACCAGAGCTAAAGCCTTGAACAATTTCAGCTCTAGCCTCTTATACCATCTCTTGAAACATTCTTCCACTGTAACTCCCTGCCATCTGCCTCTCAACCCTATCATCACCTCCGACTCCGCCCATACCTTGATAGTATATGGACAAGTGACGAGAAGATGGTACAGTCTCTGTATCCTAGAAACATAGATTACAGTGTTCTGGTCCATGCCAACGCCTTTTTTGCAAAGCGTCCAAAGCGAGGGCTTTGTTTCTTAAAGCCAACCACATAAATATTTAAGTCTTTAAAGGGGCTATAATCTTCTAGTTTTGCCATCACTAATAACTCTCTCCAAGAACTGCATTTGTGAATCTACACTGATAACCTAACTCATTGTCTATTCCCCCAGAGCTTGGTTCTTGAACCAAACCAACTCATCCCCCTCTTGACTAAGTCTGACATGGCTCCATTTCAATCTCTCTATATATTCGTCCCGCCTAATACCATTCTCTTTGGCCAATCCCATCATAAGTGCACTTTTCCATCCTTAGCGTCAAAGATTTGTAGAGTTTTGATTTGCTGCTCCTTGTGCCAAATTTGAAATATTCAAATCGTATAGAGTATCAATCGATGCCTCTGTCAATTTGAAATTGCCACCACATCCAAAGCAAGTGTCAATCCACACTCTGATTTTAGCACCATTCCCCACCTTCTAGATCAACCAATTACCAATAAGCAAAAAAGATTGCGTGGTGGCTTTCCACATAATTGAAACATTGTGGTAGCATTTGACAAGACTTCTATTCCACTTTGCAACACTGAGAGGTTCAATATATTTTTGAATAATATTTTGATTCCATAATCCCTCCTTTGAGATAAGCCTCCCAAGACTTTACGCAACCGAGGCCTCACCAAATAGATGGATATTATTTAGGCCCCACCCTCCAACATCCTTAGGCGTAGTAAGGGATTGCCATTTGACAAAAGAGATACCTATCTTTTCCCTTTTTTTAGTCCATAGGAATTTGTAACCTATTTTAATGAACCTTCTCTAGGACACTGCTTGAAATGTGAGCTAAAGATAGGCAATAGACTGGAATAGCCTCCAACACCGACTTCATAAGATTAAGTTTGGAGAAATAGGAAAGCCCTGCTATAATCCACGTGTGGGTATAAAAACTGCCGATGCTGAGCCCTTTATTAATAACGCAAAGGAAACAAAAGTCATGCACCCCAATATCCAATTCATCATTTGCGAACTAAACACAATATGGATTAGTAGTAATCTCAAATAGAGCTAGTTTGCTCTATTGAAGGCCTTGGACATATCCATCTTCTTAACAACTGTTGGCAATCTCCTCGTTTTATTAGAGTGGTGTCCCTTTTGGGCCACCCCAACAACATCATGAATTTGTCTCCTGTGCAAGAAGCCAAACTGCTTACTAGAAATAGTCTCAGAAAGAAGCCTCTTAATCCTTACGACAATAATTTTCACAATGATCTTATAGATGCAATTACATAAGGAAATAGGCCTAAAATCCTATGTTGTAAGAAATGAGAAATAGAGAAGCGTAATGGTAACAGAAGCATGATGAGAAACGAGATCCTAATAGGTTGCGTATAAGAAATGGTTTTTTATATAATATATAATTTTTATTTTTTGAAATTTATATATTTAACCATATTTTAATTTAATATACAAATTTTGACTCTTATTGTTAATATTTAAATTTTAATATTTTATATTTAATATTTTTATAATTATAATATTAAAAATTGATTTTAGAGAAAAAATAAATAAAAAATGACCAAACTAAAAACAAGTGTTGAAATGGCTGTTTCTCATCCATTTTCGTTTCTTTTCGTTTTTATGTGCGACGGCTTCCATCCGTCGCGTTTCTTGCTACAGGTCTAAAATCATCAAAAGAGGCTAGGGTGTCCTTCAAAATGAGAACAAGGTGGAATTGAAAGCCTTGAGGATCTTCCTTGTCCACCTTGACGACCCCGCCACCCTTAACAATTACCTAATAATCAAATTAAAAAACCCACTGAAGAATTCAACCGTCCATTCGTTAGGCCCTAGATTTTTGTCCTTTTGGAAAGTAGCCAAGATAGACTACAGCTCTTCCTTAGAGACTTCCTCAACGAGCCTCCTATTTTCTTCCTCATCGATGAAGCTTGGGAAAAAAACAAATATTTTAATAATCTCCACTGTGTTGACTCTATCAGGTTCCTTATACAACTTATCAATGTGTGATACTCTAAAACCAGCTATCTTCTGAAATGTTCACACAATAGAATTGTCTTCCTTTCTCATTTCTCATATAGTATTTTTATTTTTATGGTGATTAGCAAAATTTTGATTTTTTTGTGTGTTTTGATCACCATTTTCTAGCCACAATGCTCTACTTTTCAATCTCCATTACGCTTTGATATCCGCCATTAGTTTCCTCTTCTTCAGCTTCAGTTCTTTAAGCCTTAATTTGGTAGCCTCAACGAAAACCTTTTCAAAATCTTGACCATAGTAATCGGCAATATGTTGTTCCACAGCTAAAATTTCCTATTCAACTTCATTACACTTGATGACAACCCTTCTGATTGCAACCTTCTTTACTCTTTTCAAATTGGCTACAAATTGTAGACTACATGACTGGAGATGGCATGCAAGGCTACCCACTCATCATTATTCATCTTGATGAAGTCGTCCTTATTCAACCATGACGGATTTAATTTAAATGGGCTTGGAGGCTTAATTTCCTCCTTTTCAATCTTCAACAATATGTGGAGATGATAAAAATCGCCTTCCAAAGACACCCATGGTCTAAGTTTCTCAAAGCCATTCAACATGAAATCAAAGATTAAAAACCTATCGAGTCTCTTGGCCACTCTATCTATACCAACTCTCATATTTCTCCAAGTAGCTACCAACTTAATAGGTTCCATATCCACCAACCTAGCCTCCTAAAAAATGTGTAAAAAGTAATCAACCAATAGATCTATTCTCGCTGAATCCCCCCACACTTAACGCTTTTAGTGGTTAAGTTTAAATCTCCCCCAATAATGGTATTATCAACTCCCAAATGTTTTGTGCAAATATGACCTCCCAAAAGCCACTCACTCCTCATAACGCCCATAAATATTTGCGACAATGAATGTTTTTCCCAACTCTATAGAATGAAGTTACACCTTGAGCCCAGAAACAAAAAATGCAGATCTGACCAGCCTCATAGTAGTTCTCCTCCATCCCGAGACCGTTCACCTAGAGTTTACAATAGAGTCTATGGACGAAAAAACCCAATTTTTTAGGATTTTTTATAAATCTGTAATAACCTTTGTCCCTTCCCCCTTAGTCCCCTAAATCAAAACCATATTTGGCTTATGTAAATCAACCAATCTCTTAAGGGGAATATTTTTTGAAGGGTTGTCCGTGAAGGGACAAAATGATCATGGATTACACCTCTTTGGGGCTTGACCCTCTCTAAGGGCCCCTTAAAGTGTTTTTTGTTTTGTCTGTTGGATTTACCTAGTAGCTTTGGATTGTGCTTGAGATAGATGGGAGATTTGATCTCATTCGGGATTGTGCTTGAGATAGATGGGAGATTTTATCTCTCCCCGAATGAGAACTGTGTCATCCTAAATCTGCCTATGCCTCCTTTGATATTACTATCTTCCATGGCTGCAACCGTTGGTCAAGATTGTAAGGGATATCTCGGTTGGTCTAAACATCTAATGATTCGGGGGATTTTTAAATTTGAAAAGCACATTGGAGTCCTAACCGATTTATCTAGAACAATCACTGATTTGACCTCCCCATCATTATCCAAATTGTCTGCTTTATCATCTTGATATCTCACATGCTCTCCCAATGATCTTCCATTTCCTTGCTTTTTTTTTCCTAGCCTTTTCCCCAATCCTTCCTTGGGAGCCCCCAATGGAGGCCTCCTCTAAGAAAACGTTGTAAAATGGCTAGCCTCCACCTCTATTGGCCTTTATATATGCCTCATTCTCTTATCCAAAGGATGAAAAAACTATTTGATAATGGGATCCAACAACATCACATCCCAATCATTGGGATTTAGAGAATGAACTACCTCCTCAGAGTTGGCAGAAAATGTAGGAATAGTCCTGTCAGATACAAAGATCCAACTTTGTAAAACAGAATGTAATTTTCTTGGAATGATTGTCCAAGATTCAAAATTACAAGTCTAGCCGCATATCAAAGAAAAGGTCATCATTTTTCTTGAAAAGCTAGATAAGCCAAAGCTTCAAGCATTTTTGAGATTATTAAATTATTTAAATAGTGTTTATCCTAATTCTGGTGAAGACAGGTTCATACTTCAAGAGCTTATCCAGAAGAAAAAAATATTTCAATGGAAGGAAGAATACACAGCTGCTATTCATAAAATCAAGACTAAAGTATCGCTACTACCAGAACTCCACATCCCAAAATCTGACCAGTTTTTGGTTTATATTGATGCCTCCGATGTAGCATGGGGAGGAATGCTTGTCTATAAATATGAAAATAAAGAGTTCATATGTGAGTTTTCTAGTGGTGTTTTTAGTGCAGATATTTTAAAATGGATCTCTTTAGATAAAGAGATTTATGCTGTGAAGAAATGTTTAGAGAAATTTATGTTGAAAATTCATCTGCCACATTTTATTGTAAAAATCGATTGTACTAGATTTCTGACCTTTAGAGAAAAAGATCATGGTCGGAAAGATGGTCGCGGTAAATATGTTAGATGGCAGGGTTTTTTCAACCAGTTTAATTTCTCGGTAGAGCATATAAAAGGCACTGAAAATGTAACAACAGATTGGCTTAGTAGAAATCCACCAGCAACCCTAATGCACCAACCCTATCCTAGTTTTAACTTACCCAGAATCTATAACCAAGGATTTGCTTCTTTGAATATTCTTGTCCAAGAACAGATTCCTACAGAAGGGTTGAATCCTCGCTTTACAAGGATTTCTTATGCTGTTGGTTCAGAACTGCATGTCTTTTGTAGCCTCTATCCAGGTAGATCGCCACAGTCAAACAGGGACCATTACTATAGAGAGATTAAACAGTGAATTGTTATTTTGGCAATTCACCGAATTATTAAAACGACCTTTGTGGACCTGGCATATCAGGATAAGATCATCACATAACCAACATCTTTATAGATGGATTGTGCGGTATGGACGACACCGAATTCATGAAGAAGAAAATCATGATCAAGACACCGTCGTACATACCATCATCTGTCGACAGCTAGAATGAGAATCTTATTTCCATATCAATCCTCGCTGTCATGCATGTGAAGTTGGACCCCAACACTGGGATCTTTCAAGTATGTTCTAGCTTAAGATATCTCTTTCAGCCCATCAGTGAAGATGACTTATTGACTAAAGTGGAAGCAATGTTGGACCCACCAAGCCAGACGTCTTTATCTAGCGCCTCCAACAGCGTCTCTCTGTAGCTAACTTTTGCGCTGTAAAGCATAATGGGACAGACATCGTCTTGGCAAAAGATTCCAGGCAGGACCTCCCGATTGCTATAAATAAGACCTCTCTGCTTAGTATGAGAGATGGAAGAAAGCTCTTAGCTTACTAATAGTTTACTATTGATCAAACGTATGCTCTTCTCTTGCCCTTTCGGGAACCTGAGAATCAGAAATTTGAATCAAATATTGTAAATTAAGTGTGTAAAGTTTGAGTATTCAGTAATATTGAACCCGTAGCCATTCGGCCCCTGCCTCCTGTCGCAGGTTTGTCATTATCCATACGGGACTAAGAAGGAGCCTCTGTTGACGTAAAAAGATGACTTCAACATAGTTTATTCCTCTCCCATCCCAATTTGTTGACACCCCCCATTAGACAACTGGTTTCTCAAATGATTTGAATCCACCGTTTTCATCGAGCATTCACCACTATCGTCCACCTCCAACTGTTGACCAACTTGTGCTGCACTATTTTTCTTTTTCTCCTTGTGATCCTTATATTTGATCCCGAATTCCTTCAGTGTTTGTGTGTGAAGTGTAGAGAGCAGTTATTTATCAGATTAAATATTCCCATGGCATCTAGCACACGTAAAAAGGAATTCCTACATAGCCTAAGGATTAAATATGTTTGCAAGGACCATAATTCATTTCTATTTGCTCTTCCAATCCCTCCAGATCTAATTAAACTAAAATTCTTGCCACTGTCCTATAAGACTTTTTAGGTAGCTATCGTCCACCTTGAGAAAAGTTCCTATACTTTCCCTAATGGCCTTAAAGACCTCCACAGCCCAGAACTACAAAGGTAGGGACGAAAGTTTAACCAAACCGGTTGTGTGAAGGACCTCTCCACCCAAGGTTCAAAACCCAGTGACCACCAAAAACCATCTATTTTCCAAAATTTTTCTCATGTCTTCTTTAGATTTGAAAAACAAAATCAAGCCATCCCTTAAACAGTATATGAGAGATTGGAATCTACCATAGAACCAGCCTCTAGTATGGTGCCATCCGAATTTCTAAATTCTTATCAGAGATTCTCCTTCCATAAAAACAGCCCGTCAAAGAAGTGTGTACCAACTCCAAAACTTTATTTATCGTAACATCCTCCCTTAGAATGAGTTTAACTCTTTTCCCCCGAAACTTCACGCACCTACTACCTTTCCTCCTTGAAACTGCTTTGGATGAATCCAATATCTTCTCCTCTAGCTTTGTTGGTAGATTGAGCCCGACTTTTGTCTCATTTAGTCGCTGCTGTGACTATGCTCTTGCAGTGCCCCCAATTTTGTCTAAACCATTAGTGAATACCCCATTCTGCTCATTTCCCTATGCTGCCTCCTCTCGAACCAAAATGCGATCCAAAAGTTTAAAGCAATCAGTGGAGGTCCTCCTGGGACCAATTGTCCGGGGATCCACAAAACCCCTATGTTGAGTGAATGGAATGATATTCTTTGCTTTCATTTGGGCCATGTTCCCTACCACTCAAAAATTTGCAGGGAACGCCTTTGCTGACCCTCTGATAGTCCATCCATTGCCTCCAATACCACAACTATCACCTGACAAATGAAAGAGGATTTCATAGAAGTGTGTGTGGTCCTCTAGAAATTCAGGAAAGGCGAGACTGGAACCATCCCTGTTTTGTTTTTTTTCCCAACCATCAACTTGGAAAGTAGTCATGCCTTCACGAGGATCTTCAGATTAATCCACTGGTTCTTCTTTCCTATCAACATTTTCTAGATCTATGAAACAATGTCTCATAACCTCTGCTACATCCATCTTTACCCTATCACCACTGGCTTACTGCAGCTTTAGCTATGTGCAACCATTACCAGATCAAACACGTCAATACCCCATTTAGGGAACACTTTACTCCACCATTCGTTGATCAGGTCCTAGACACACACCTTGGGAAGAAATTATTTTCTTTTCTTGATGGCTTCAATGGCTATAATCAAATCACAAATGCCCCTGAAGACTATGTTACTGGATACGTCCTTATAGCCCTATGGATACGGATATGATACGTATCCCGCAGGGATAGCCTTGGGTACGCACCGGTCCCTGCAATATGTTGTGCGTACCCAAGGCCAAAAACAAGGTTTTTAAAATTTTGTTATCAAGGCCATAGGAATTTAAATAAATAAATATCTTGCAGAAACCCTGAGAAAATACATTTTGAATGCAAAGTGGTGAGCCTTGCTAGCTATTTACTTGACACCGATGATTCTCCTATCACCATCTAGAGTCCAACAATGCATTCTGTCTGGGTCCATGCAAATTCTGTGGTGATTATTGGACCTCTCTCGCAAATTTCTTCACATTTGTCTTAGATCCGCGTGCTCCGTCTTGCATACTTCCTTTGCTATTTTATGTCAAAACCTTTGCCTAATCTTTATGCATCGGTGATTATAGTCGATCACAAGTCTGTGATTTTCATGTAACTTATAGTTAGTTTTTTCCTGTTGGAATTTTTTGGTTTTCAATATGTTCTTTAATTCACCGTTTGTCATATTAAATAGTTTAAGCGATTCATTATTGAGCTTAGACATTGTAATTTTTATTGTATTTCGGTTTTTTCTTCTTTTTTGGTTATATAGTCTCTTAGGTCTATATAAGGATAGGTATTATTTTTTGGGGTCTAATATTATTGTTTGTTCTATGTGTTTGTTTATAATAGTTGATATATAGTATTTTTTTAAGTTCTTTTTTTCAGTTACTGTGAATTTTTTCAATTGTACATTTTAAGCTATATAGGTATTATTTTTTGGGGTCTAATATTATTGTTTGTTCCATGTGTTTGTTTATAATAGTTGATATATAGTATTTTTTTAAGTTCTTTTTTTTAGATACTGTGAATTTTTCAATTGTATATTTTAAGCTATATTTTTATATGGCTATATTTTATAATTGTATATTTTAAGCTCTTTAGTGTATTTTTAAGATATAATTGATATTTAATTTTGCTTATATATATATATATATTTATTTATTTGTATGGCTGTATCCAAAAACGTATCCAGGCTGAAAAACAAAATTGCCATATCCATGTATCCGATTCCTGTATCTGTACGCATACCCGTATCGGCTACTTGGCCTGAAGATTAGTTCTATAATTAAGTTTTAATATGTTTATTAAATAAGTTTAAATATATTTATATTGGATAAGTTTAGTTGAATAAATAAACGAAAATATATTTATTAAATGAGTTTAGTTTCATAATTAAATTTAGACATATTTACTAATAATTTTAGTTTTATAACTAAGTTTATGTATGTTTATTGCATAAAATAAACTTAAAGATTTATTTTGTCTAGTTTTAGCGGTGAATTATATGCTAAAATACCCCAATATTATTATTATTAATTTTGGAAGTCATATCAATTATCGCTATTCATTTATGAGATAATATCAATTATAAATATTATTTATTAATTTTGACATGCTTTTGTATTACTTTTAATTTACAATTTCAAAATTAATAAATTCTCATGTTACTATTGCTCGAATATAATCACAATTTTTTTCCGAAACTTCTATAATCTGACGATTGTTTTTCGAATTTTATCCTCACCAAACACATATCTTGTAACTTAGATTTAAATGATGTCCGATCAGTTTTTTCTTGGTGCTTGCTCTTGCAGTCTAGAACACTGAACATAGCTTGGTAATAGCCCCACTGCTTAAATGGTACCAACATCATTTGTCATAAATGGGTTTTAGGATGTCACCCTTTATGACAACCTCACTGATTCCTTTTCTATCAAACATGGAGGCTTTTTCTTGTCTCTGTTTCAGTGGATTGTAGGCCTTGTTTGGGCCATAACAACACTCCCAATTAAAACACTCAATGTCTTTGATGGGTGGCAATTTCCTAGCATGTAGGCAAATGATTTGCATGTGGCTCCGTTAGGTTGGGGAACTCCCGGATAAGGTGTTCCTTGGTTTTCTCGTTTCTTAATTTCCTTTAAATATTTGTTTTTAGCACTCTTACTAGATGATGGGATAGTTGTTTGAATTTATAACATCCATATATGCTGGGAGAATATTTTGATAAACTTTGTCTTCCAACTTAATCCTGTAGGGGAGTCGCCTAACCTCTCTTGATGCCTCACTGGATATCTCTTGCTACAGAAAACAAAAGGAAAGGAGGAAAAAGTAATTGAACTACCCTAAGCTCTAAATTACCCCACCCAACCCATTTTTCACTCATTCAAACAAAGAAATTAACAGGAAATTTGGAGAACATATGGAAAACATTAACAGTATTTATAAAGAAAAAGCAGAGCAAATAAAACAATTTCAGGGTCCTTAAAAGCATAAATTTGCAAGGAATATAATCACATGCCAAATGACCCCCATTTAAAAATTTTATGATATTTCTAATGTTAAAATATGACATGTTTGTATATTAAATGTACTCTGTACCTCTCAACACTGATTCTGAGAATATGGATTATATTGATAGTGCTGGATGTCAGATTAATCCACGTGCTTTATAAATGGTCATTTGCAACCTTTTCTTAATCAAATCATTACTGTTAGTCAAATATTTTGGATACCATTATACAAGATACCAGCTGTAGGAGAAATATTTTTAGCCCCTTTTGGGTTGTCTTTGTGCAGAGCAAATAAAACAATATCAGGTCTGCCAAAGCATAAATTTGCAAGGAAGATTATCACATGGCAGATGACAACCATTTTAAAATTTTAGTGATAGTTTTTAAGGTTAAAATATTACATGTTTATATATTAAATGTACCCTGTACCTCCGAACACTGATTCTGTGAATATGGATTAGATTGATAGTGCTGGATGTCAGATTAATCCGAGTGCTTTATAAATGGTCATTTGCAATCTTTTCTTAATCAACTCATGACAGTCAATTTTTTTGGATACTATTATACAAGATACCAGCTGTAGGAGAAATATTTTTAGCCCCTTTTGTGTTGTCTTTCTACTGAGCAAATAAAACAATTTCAGGTCTGCCAAAGCATAAATTTGTGAGGAAGATTATCACATGGCAGATGACAACCATTTTAAAATTTTACGATAGTTTTTAAGGTTAAAAAATGACATGTTTGTATATTAGATGTACCCTGTATCTCCGAACACTGATTCTGAGAATACAGATTAGATTGATAGTGCTGGATGTCAGATTAATCTGAGTGCTTTATAAATGGTCATTTGCATTCTTTTCTAAATTATCGCATTACTATTAGTCAATTGTTTTGGCTACTATTATACAAGATACCAGCTGTAGGAGAAATATTTTTAGCTCTGTTTGGGTTGTCTTTCTGCCGTTCCATTGTATGTCCGATAAATGCACCAGTCATCAACATGAATGTAGCTTGTCGATTGCAGAGGGCCTTGTATTTTCATGTCTGTGTCCACATTTATGAAAATAAAGTTTTGTTCGAAATGAAAACTAGTTTCATTTCCATTGTAATTTTCTTGACAGCATCTTGAAAAAACAAATAAATTTTCTCCTGATGTATAATGGTTTGGGCTGGGCAGCACTTATATTAATGCTAGTATTGGTTTCGATGAACACAGGCTACTTTTGATGATAGCATGCCTGAAGAAGCAATTTCAAAGAATCATAGTTTGACCAAGGAAGCAATTGAGGTGGGAGCCTCTGCTGGAGCATACCGAATCATTTTGACTCACTTTAGCCAGCGTTACCCTAAAATCCCCGTGTTTGATGAAAGCTATACTGACAGAACATGCATCGCCTTTGATTTGATGACTGTGAACTTGGCAGACTTGCCTTTTGTACCAAAAATTAATCCTTATTTGAAAATTCTTTTCAAAAATGAGATGGTCACTGAGGAAAGATCCGAGAATGATAATGTGACTGAGGATTCATCTGTTGCATTATAAGAATTCGTAATTTATTCTTTGCTCATATTTATCATTTGCAGTTTCGTCATTCTTCCATGTACTAACCAGCTGTGCTGTGCAGTGGAGAGCGATTCATTATTTAATGTTTCAAATTAGGCATCAAATGCCTAACCAGGTAACCTTTTTGAACAATCTAATGTTTAATGTTCAATTGTTTGTGTATTTTATGCCGAACGCAATAACTAGATAGGAGGAGCATCAAATGTGCTCCAGCTATGAGTAACCATGCAAGGCTTCTCAGTTCTTAAAGTAATCTGACAACATTAGGAATAGTTGTTGAGAAAAATGTCTTAGATCATTCTATGGAATGCTAATAATAGTAATTGAAAGTATGGCAGAGCTGCTGTACTGGCTAGTGCAGGTTTTATTGATTTTTGATTTTTGAATTTTCTTGTTTTTCATTTCTTACAAGGCCCCAAATCTCATAATGTTGTAGCGATTTCTTGATTTAATAAATAATATACAGGCGGGAGAACGCTGCATCAACATCGTATAGCTCCATTTTCTTTGTTTTGAACAATTAATCCAAATAGTCTGGCTTTCTTTCATCACAGTCATGATTTGGAAGTCAATGGGACACTATTTTAGAATTTTCATTAACTTTGTTGATGTCAAATATTGTGTCAGAATAGTGTAGCTCATGTAAGAGATTGGAAATCGGAAGTTTTTTCTGCACACAGCTTCAGATTCCTGTATATCACGTGGTCTTTTTGGCTGGCTTATCATGGAGGTATTGAATCTTACATAAGAAATGTCTTTGTATTGTGTATATGACAAAGTATAAGATGATATCACAACAGAATCTAGGTTGCCAGGCAGGGTAAAGATGAAATTTGTTGGACACATTAATCAGTTGATAGCAAATTGACTAGATTTTGAAATTTCAAATTTTCAGAGATTGAGGTTCGGTCATGTAACCAGGCGCTGGCTATGGGTAAAACAAGTAATCAATTATTGGTTTGAAGTCTGTTATGAGAAGACCATGTTACAACCAGGGAGAGGAGGATCAATTCAACAAAATGTATTCAATATTAAAGCTATATTATTTTTGTACAAGGTAAGCTTTAAAAAGCTTATAGAGAAGAAGTTGGATAAAGAAAGCCAACTTACAGGTATAACCAACCCGACAACCAACAATAAACTAAAACTAAATAAAACAAAAACAAACTAAATATTTTGGATCATAAAATAATCCAACAAACTCCCCCTTGATCCCAAGGGGTATAGAAGAAGAAAGAATCGGAGCAATGACTTTGAAGTTATCAAAGGAACTCTGTCACAACTGCAAGTGATGCACTGTACTTTTGGGAGTGATAAAAAACTGATGTCACTCCATAAAGAACTGTCCCTGCGAGTTTGACAAAAAATGGTCGATGAACACGATCAAATCCTGTTCATCCGCGGTGATCATCGTACCGTATTGTAGTGAAACACAATCAAGCATGTCCAATTACGTCGACCCACATAAGGTCACATACATGAACCCTTCCAAGTGACAAACCCTGTACTATGTATGGCACATCTCTTCGATGTCCAACAAATGATGACGACCTGTGCTCAACATTGAAGGTGCTAACAACCTCTGTCAACTTGTACTATCACCGACGATTGATCGAAGACCAACAAATGCAATATCTTTCGCCCTTATCAGGGGAGAGATGAGAAGTTGTGCATCGAAAAAAAAAAAATCAAACAACCCTATCTGTTTCATGACATGAATATTAGGGATGGTAAGTCAAAAATGGAATTGAAAACAAGAACACAAGCTACAAAATTGTTACAACAACAAATTCCAGTCTTGAGCCTAATAGCTTGCATAAGATGGGTGAATCATTGATCACTCAAAATATGGTGTCAAGGCCATCGGGACCATAGACTTGAGTCATATAAGAGGCCTCTTGATCAAAGGATGTGTCAGAGTAATCGAAATAACTAAAGTAACAAGATGATCGATTGCTAGAATGATCCACATAATTTGCCTCAACATTCTTTTTATATGAAAGTGGGGTCATTGAGAAGGACAAACATTTACAAGATGTCCAATACCATCACATTTGAAACATTTTCGTTGTTTTCTATGCCAACAAGATCTAGAAGACGTTGAATCACTGAAAGAATTGCAGGGGTGAGAGAACGTCGATGGTGATGTATGTGTTTGGAAGACCTTGGGAGTGTTGATGTGAATGTTGTGGAGACTGTCGAGAATGATGTGGAGAATGTTGTTGAGAGTGTTTTAGAGAATGCTTTGAAATTGTCGTTGCACATGGCAATGATCTCTGTGTTGGGATCTGTTCATTACATAGTGAGCTTCTCCAATAGGTGTATTTTTCTTCTTTGTAAATTGTCTCTCATGTTGAGTCAACAACTCACAGATGGAGTCAAATGTGACACTATTAAGCTTATCACTAAGTTGTACTATTTCAATAAAATTGGTGTACGTAGAATTAAGCCCATTCAAAGTGATAGAAATCAACATGTCATCAATTTTACCCCCAGTTGTGCAACATTTTTGTTTCAATGTTTTCACGTGAGAAAAATATTCAGAGACATCTTCATTGTTTGCCAATTTATTGTTCAAACGCTGTATAAGGTCAATCTTCTTGTATGTAGATTGTCATATAAATCTTTTCATGCATTAGTTTTAATCGCCTCAATATGAATGATAACGTGTTCAGTGCAGGATGATTTCAATAGGATGAGAACATGCTTATCACGTTTATGATAGTCAACTAGTTTTGCCGTTTCAGTTGGTGGCATGGTTTCATTCTCAATGATTTCTCACAAATCGTTAAATATGAGTGTTTTTCAATTTGTAGTTTTTAGGTGATAAATTTTCGTTTATAGATATGAGACAACGAATTGTATCCATGATGCTAAAATAATAAATACATGTATGCTATTGAGGTTTTGCCTTTACCCTCCAAATAGCTTCCAAATATAAAATATTCTGGCACTTCGTAATAAAATTACACCTTATAACTCCTATTACAAAATGATGTCAAAAATTCTATTTTGACAAAAAATAATGTCAATGGGTTTTGAACTCGAGACTTTTTTTTAGGACTAACAAAATTTGAATAGTCATGTTGCCATCAACAAACTTAATAATCAAAATACAAGATACTTTATGTATTCTTTATCGTCTAATGGAAAATAAAAAAGAAAAAACACATTTTAAATCTTTCACCCACTGAATTGATTTACTAAGCCTTCAAGCTTACATGAGATATTTCTGGTGCTCTATAGAGTCTTATTTTAACTCGTATAGCAGTGTGGTCTTAGCTATTGTAGAACCAAACAGAAAATGCATTGGATTTTGGTTGACTATTACGGTTGCTTTCACTTATCGGTCTTTATACTACGGTGGCTTTCACTTATCGACTCTTTACATCAACCTTGCTTCCATAGAGAATGACTAGGATATTTTCGCAATATGGCGAAGAAATCTGTCATGTTTGCGACATTCTTGTATGTCAACCGTGTAGTGGCATCAAACATAATAATAGCACACACGCTACCGTTGCGTCACCAATTTGAACAAAGAATGTAGTCAATGAAAGAATCAAGTGCTTTGGTTGTGCTTCTTTATGGAATCTTAGAAGCTCGATCCACATACATGCATTTTCATGAATGACTACAATGTCATTGAGACAAACTAGGACCCTATGTCTACTATAGATAAATACATTGAAAAAACTCTTGGAGATTAAACGCTCTGAGATCTATTTTCGAGGGTGCTGTTGTGTGTAATGTGGAGTAATATGAGGGCAATTGTGGATCCTTTGCTAGAGCGTTTGATGATTCCTTTTGTAGTTATTAAAAAAATTTCAGAACTCAATCATTATTAATGATTTCCTACTTCTAATGCTTCATTGATAAATAATTATTATGACATATTTTACATAGTTTCTCGTGTGGTATCACTTACAAAAATATTCAAAAATTCAAAAAGTCAAAAAATTATTTACCTTTATCTTTGTCATTTTATCTGTATCATGCTTATCTACTTATACTAGAGGACTTTATATTCATGTTTACCACATATGCTTCTCATAGTATAACTTGAGTGATGATATGTAGGATATACATGTTACATATGGTTAATGGACACATAATACGCAACAATGGCATCTTCACACAAGAATATTTTACATGGCGACAGATTTCTAGCTTACCATTTTCTATATAGAGCTACTTTACATAGATCACACATCTTGCTTTAATTTATATTTAGATAATATGCATGGGTTATACTTTATTTATTACATGGATACGTATATCTCACATCCTTATGAATAAGATCTTAGTTATGATTCCTTGATATACCTATCATTCTTAGAGGTGCATCAGCCATATATAAGACATATTTTTCCTATTTATTGAGGGAAATATACCCCCATGTCTCCTTGAGCTTAATCTATATATCTTATGCATTTGAAGCGTCTATCAAGGCACATTGTCTATCCTTCTCACCTTTGAGCCTATTATCTATATCTTGCCACCTTGAGGATAATACGATAGTTTTTCACATGATACTACTCTGAGCATTACATGAGAAATATACTTATACATACACCTTCATGCCCATAGTGAGCATACATGACATTACCTATACTTGAGCATCGTTTATTCTATATCACTATTATTAGAGCCACAATACTTACTTGAGTTACATTCTTACACTAGTGGGCACCTTTGACCCCCCTCACCATTTACATCTTTGTACATTATAATTTTCCATGGTTCCTATATACATTCTTATATCTTATACATTGGTTAACATGACTTCTATATTACCAACAAGGACATTATACCCAAATCTTGATGAGTTATTCATTTATCATATTAAGCACAAAAGAGGGCATCCTTACCATCATCATATTCACCTTACCTACGAACTTCATTTAGCATATTTATATTTTCCTATGGGGATGATGATACCCACATCTATTTATTATGAGACCTATATTCCCATATATTTTTCTATCACACACTTGTGTCCTATGATCCCACATTATTTATAGATATTTATATCTTACATTTAATTAGTAACATGATTAATTTTCACATGTGATACATTAATACTATATCTTATTATTTAGAGCAGATTATTTACATTAAAACTTTCTCTCTCTCACCATCATCTTCATTAGAGGATGCATTCACATTTTGTCCTTCCCACATATCTATATTATAGAATTTTCACATGGATCTTAGTCCATCTCATCTACTATATCTACTATGGGTATTTTTGTGGCACATCCATCTCATCATCCTCATTAAGTATGCAACCCATATCTTAAACCATAAATGAGGACATTTTATATGACATTGGTACTCACTAAAGTGACATAATTGTGTTGAGCCTTGCATGATTATATCTTTACTATGCCATATGACACTTTTATATGTCACTTGTACTCCTTAGATTTATGCATTGGACATTGAGCTATATATTACACTTATATATCTTTATGTGATACTTAGGGCATGACTAGTTACCTACATCTAATCTAGTATAGGGCTTTGCATGTAATATTTTGCGATAGTTTCATGTGTTTTAAGCAACTTTACAATAGTATTGACCATTTTCAATATTTTTACACATGGTGTTTGTATCTCTATTATGTTTAAATAAGTGATCTTAGGACTAGGCTATTTAATCCCTCACCTCAAAATGGGGGCATATAACAAGTTATTTTCAAAAAATAATGGAGCAAAACTTTACCCGAGCAATTTTTCATTCCGCCACATTACAAAAGTTTTTAAAAAATAGTTTAGACTCTAAAAAGATTAAAATATCTGAAAAATCTAAGAGAAATGTTGGCTATGATTTAGCACTCATCAAAAAAGTTTTAAACTGGAATAGGATAATTTTTTTCACATTGTTTTGGTGCTTTTGACATTGTTGCAAAATTTGAGGTAGACTAAAAACCAAGTATATTTGTGTCTATGCTCCCCTTTTCAACTTTTAAATTCCAAATT
The DNA here is from genome assembly GCA_037957365.1 of Torreya grandis. Classification (NCBI taxonomy): domain Eukaryota; kingdom Viridiplantae; phylum Streptophyta; class Pinopsida; order Cupressales; family Taxaceae; genus Torreya; species Torreya grandis. Next base: position 1,537,630 of record JARHVA010002094.1, on the reverse strand, counting down.
CAATTTTTCAAATATTTATTGTGAGTAAGATACGGGCATTGATTCATTTTTTTAACTGGTCATTGTTGACAAGCATGCTAAAGTTGACAAAGTCACAAAAAGTGTGGATGAATTCCTAACATAAAAGTTTCCTCATTTTATCCTTATGGTAGATTAAGGTAAATTTTTTAGTTTTGTATAACTTTGATGCATGCATGAAACACTCACATATGTAGATCAAAATTTGGGCATTATATAGACTCTTAATTTAGATACAATCTTTCATTTTAAAAAAGATGGCATTATTTTGTGCATGTCATCACCTTAAATTAGGGACTTTTGGTGTTTGTTTGTCCTTCTACTTCTTTGTGTGATCTCATAGTATTATTTTCTTTTATTTTTTTCTGCTCTTGAGCCTAATTTCTCTCTCATCTATTTGTTTTTGTTTTTCTCTTCCTCCGGGACAGGGTCAATCATCCATTGATTTTTTCTAGGCAAGATCTACAGACTCGTCAATCATATACTCTATATTATTATGGACCCTTCTACCTATGGTTGTATCTTTTCGGTGTTTAGATATATTTTTTAGTTGTTTCCATTTTTTCATATTTTATGTGCCAATATTTCTTTAATTCAAACCATGAGAGTCTTATATATACGTCATATAAGATAATTGTAATAATCCTTGAGTTTTTTAGTTTTTTAAGAAGTGTTTTTGAGGTTCCATTCAAATTTTAAATCTATTTTAAAGTTTAGTCATGCTATGAATTGATCTATATCTATTAAAATAATTACATATTATTACCAAAATTGATCCAAGTGAATGTGCAGTAGGTGCCTGTCACACTTAGAGAAGGCAGAGATTATCTAAAATTATCCATTCACATTAATATAGACTATGAGGGCTCTACTTCTATCGTGTGATATATGTAAATGTGGGCTAATATGACCAATATAACAATGTTTTCTCTCTTTATAATAGGGTATAAACAAGAGATCAAACCAGAGCTTGTGTATAATAAATATGGGGATATAACCTAGTGGTGGTTGTAGATCTAGTAGACGGTAATCCACACTCAATATTGAGGGTATAGGGTTCCAAATTATATGCCTAAGATATGGGACATAGGGTCTAAACTAGGTTCCAAGGTAAAAATCAATGATGTATAACAATGATTTTCATAAAAGGGGTTTCAAATATACAATATGGAAACTGAACTGATGAAAAAGAGTAACCCAGATACAAGATGGTAAACTAAACTAAGATATAGTTGCCACAAGGTTTGGTTGTATTTTAGTCTAAGTAAAAGTGGCCTAGATTAGATCTTAAACTATGGTTGTAATGAAAATCCTAAGCACCCTATAATGCAGCAGCTTATTCAAAATAAAAGTAACATAGGCAAAGACAACAACATGCATGGTACTCATAATAAATTAAACACATCTATCTACTAAGTAAATAAAGGGAAATATTGTGATAAAAATACTTACCTTGGATTGACTTTTCATCATATCAATTTCCCCCTTGGATCTAGTGGCACTTTGAAAGAGATGTTACAAGTGAAGACGTAAAATGGAAAGCATGAAGATCTATATGTCCTTATTTATGGACTCTAAATAATATGGGCACCTCCTTGTTTAAACTCTTATTGAGATTTAATTACCTTTAAATAAGGCTTGACGTTCACATGATTGATATTATGTCATCTAACTCTTCCTTATACTACTTAAGTTCATAAATATGAGCACAAGTAAAATAGATGAGTGTTGTATTGGGAATCATATTTATGACCCTTATATATATAGATCCAAACCTATAAATAAGCTATTATTTCAAGCTGACAGTATCAATCTATATTAATCCAATATAATGGTATCAACCATTCATGTATTGTATAATCAATAACCATATAGTATGGAAGACATAGGCATGCTTAGAATTGTATCAACTATGCCAATTCAATGAAAAAATAATAAAGTAGGAAGACAATTGTATTGATCAGGACAACACGATTGAAAATGTAGGGAGGGTGCATAACTATACAAAAGGAGAGTGAGAAGGAAGACGGAAAGAGTCTTAATAGAGGCTAGACTAATAGTAATGATGGTATATCATAATATTATGCAAAAATATCTTACAAAGTACCACGAGTTAATCCCACCCATTTCTCGATATACTCCTTCGGACATGCACTTGAGGAGATTGCTCTGCCAACAAGTCCTACAGGAGGGAATTTTGGTAAAATATAATGATTAAACATACCATTGTACACAAAATACATAGCTTACAACCCTGCCTTAATGGAAGCTCAACCCAACTACTTCTTCCCTTCTATTTTTCTCTAACATAATATGCAAGCTAGGTCAAAGACATTAAAGGATCAATGTAGGGATCTATATCCATGAATTAGGTAAAATGTAGGCATATGAAGGCAAGGCATCCATGTCAAAACATTTTAAAATTAATTATTTAGATATTTGAAATGACAAGATGGACTTTTCCTATATTATCCACCTGCACATGATTTGTTGAACCATTGTGTAACTAGTATGCATCATTGATTAATATGCTAGGAAACATGTTTGAATTAAAAAACTCTCGTGATACTTTGAAACTGTAATACACACCTAAAAAATTTAGCAAGAGCATGGGAAGAAACCACACAAGCAAGTCATAAATGCACAACTCATGTGGGCAATGGTAAGTTCTAAAAATGTCTAATTTGCACGAGAGAAATCAAGCATGAAACTAACAATGGTAAAATTATTGCATGCATATGATTGTAGAAGATGTCATTGCATGGTTATGATTAGTCTCATTGAGGCCATAAAATCAATAAAAAATGACGAAACTAGCACAAATTTGTGAGAAATATTTTAGAAAATGTGTCCCTGATGGGCTTGTTGACTAAATTGATCACAAGTCAAGTTAGGTCAACTCCCTATGTAGTTTAAACTTGTCATAGGGTCCCATAGGGTGTAAAGTGTGTCCCATGGTCTTAAAAAGGGTCATATAATGTTTCATCTCGTCACATTTGTAAAGTTAGTCTTATGTCATCTAGTGGTCACATTTTGAGTCATTTATGGACTTGTATGATTTTTATAGAGGAAAAAATGTTTCAAAAGCATATATAACATCCTAAATGTCAGATTCATGTCAAAAATGGCAGTCTTGGACTGACAACTATAGTTACAATGTTGAAGGCAAGAAGATCAGGCACTTTAGATAGTTTTTAGTTGTTGTACGGACCATACAATAGTTTGGAGCACATATGGAGACTTCTAAAGTGACTCTTTAGGTCCCCTCAACTCAATTCCATGCTTGGGCAGATTTTAAAGACTTGAAAATGGCCAAAAACCATTCTATTTTTCCATCGCTCTCCTAGACAAGTATAAATGGTCAATCGGTCTTTACATGGTACGAACAAGAGGAGGGGAGTTGGATCAAATGATTTTGAGGGATGATAATAATTTCTGTGTACTTCAAATTCATTGCAATATTTGAAGGTTTGGTTGCTTGTCCTCTATGAACCATTGCTAAGAAGGTATGCTTCTTTTTTCTGCCTGCACATCCCCATGACCTTTAGGTTTCTTATGTTGCTTGCATTGTTATGTGCAATTCAAATTATGTACATGATCTTGAGATGCATGAACACCTTTATCATGTGATTATCAATCTATTTTTCACATGTGGTGTGAAGAATATAGACATAAGCATCTCATTTTTCTAGTGAAGTACTTCATTAGAGTCTGCAGATAATGTTCTTACTCTTGAAAAGTTTAAATTCCTGTAGTGACTTAAGAACAAGGATAAAATGTTTAGTTTCCACATCTAAGAGCATGTATGCTCACAATTCTCCATGAAGGTATTGGTCTCAAAAGTGTTCTATATGAAATGTAGGGTCTCAATATTGCACACAGTCAAAAGGTCCTGCAACACTCACCTATAGTCAAGTGAGATTGAGCATTGACCAGTCATGGTGATGAAACATGGAGGTTTCAACATGGTAAGAATACTCTCAAGGTGGACACACTGAGTTTGAGATTTTCCAAAATCCTATCCATCTCAATGCATATGATGATATACCCCTAATGCAACCAAAAGTGTTCCCACATTCAATGGTGAAGGTCATGTCACTCCTAGTGAGCATATTAAGGATATCTCAAATTTATGCAACTTTCATAATGTTACTGAGGTCAACATTTCCATTAGGTTACTTGTCATGTCCCTTAGAGGGAAAACACTTGATTGGTATAGGACATTCCCCGAAGGATGTATCACCACTTGGGATGATTTTGGAGAGTTTCTAACATCAAGGTTTGAAGAGAAAAGTGATCACACATCACTCATTCATCATCTCAATGTAATTCAAAGAAGTCCTAAGGAGAGTATGCATGATTTTAATGAGAGATTCCAAAGAACTTGGCATAGGTTGCTTCCTCCCATGAGACCACCTGCAAGCTTTGTGTTTCCTACATATCTAAGGACCATTGGCATTGACATATCCATCATGCTATCATCTATGGGTCGTTACACCTTCCCTGAAGCATATGACCTAGCCATTAGAGCTAAGAATGGCCTAATACAAGCTGAAAATTTGCCTCCAAAATTCTCCATGACTCTACTACCAAATATGTTTGTTGCCACTTCAAGTGTTACTCAAGTCCCAAGTGCAAATACTAAGTCTAAAACTGACCCTAAGAAGGCAAAATATACTATTGATTGGGAGGCAAGATCTAAAGCCTTAGAAGCTCAAGTTAGGTAACTCAATCTACAGTATGGAGTGAATCAAAATCCCTATCCTTATCCTCAACAAGGAAATAGGTTCCCACCTCAACAATATGGTCAAGGTAGAGGTCAAGGACAAACTAACTTCAATAGGCTAGCCAATGTATACATTCTAGCTTCCACCTCCAACACAAGAGCCATGGTCCCTGTTCATAGTAACTTGGTCCAAGGAGAGGAATGGAAACAATTTCAATTAATGGGTGAAAATGAAGGTGGGGAATAAGCTTTGGTTTCTCAATGAAGAGTCAATCCTCAGTTGTCAATAGAAGATGAGAATTACATGCAAACAAATGAAGGATGGTAGCCCCAAAAGGTGAACCTTGCAAACTTTCTAGTTGAAGATACATATGTCCTCAGTTAGAATAGTTCAGTTTTAGATAATACTAGAGCAAAGAGGAAGACCTTGTGATATGCCCATGGTGTTCATATAAGTTCAAGTAACCCTCCTACAAGGCAACAAGGTGTGAGTCCAAGTATAACAGTCCTTACAACTTCTGCACCCATTTCAAATCAGAATGTTGGAAGGGTGAATCAAAGTAATCCAATGTCTCAATCTTAAGGCACTTCTTTTCCTTCAAGGACTCAAGAAAAAATGAGGACACCTGCTTTGAATATGTGGATTCTTTGAAGAGTGATAAAACATCTGTCTCTTTGGGAAATGCTTCACTTGCTTGGTCAAAAATAGCTCCTTCAAGACCAACTGTCTCAAATCCACCTCAACTCTCAACCATAAAGTCATGGTAATGTTGATCTCACTAATGATCCCACACACATTGTTGAACCCTCTTCCAAATATAAGAATCCTCCACCCTTATACCTCACTCTCATTGTGGGATACAAACTTGTTCACAACTACATAGTGGATAGTGGTGCTAGTACTTCAGTGATGCCCATGATTGTGGTAGATAAATTGGGTTTGAAATATGAACCATATAATAATGAGGTGATATGACTTGATGGGACACTAGCTAAGTCAGTAGGAATTGTCAAGGGTTTGAAAAACTTCCTACATGATTGTCATAGCTTTCCTATCTTTCAAGACATAGTAGTGGTTGACTTCCCTGCTCACTTTGCTATCTGCCTCTCAAGGGATTTCATAGCCAATATAGGAGGCTACCTCTCAGCTAATTGGTCCTTCTTGGCCTTCAAGACAAGGTATGGAGCAAAGGTAACCATCATAACTCAACCATTATCTAGGTTTCATATTGAACCCTATGTGGAAGCAAGCTCTGATCTCAATTGTGTCATTAATGATCATGAAGAGTCTTTTATGGATGATGGAGCATGCTCTAAACTTGAAGGTATATCTAACCTTTTATAGGATGATTATGGTGCAAAAACTTATGAACACGATCCATATACCTTCTTTGAGAAAATTGACCTTGGCACATACATCATCCATGAGGGAGGATATGAACATTCTGAGGTGTGCATCGATGATTATTTTCCACAAGATGTTGAGGGTAATTACTTCATTCATTTTCATGATGATGGTGTTCTTCAAAGCATGTTAGATCAGGATGATGAAGAGAACAATGCCATTACGCCTGCACAAGATGGAGGAGTCATTGAACATGACTGCCATGAAGAAGAAGATGACCTATGGCAAATGTTTCATGCCATAAGTCAAGAGTTTGAATTATTGAGTAGACCAACTCCCCTTCCTAAGAATTATGAATCTGATAGTAAGGTTGTTGAATGTCTTATTAAGCATGAATGAAAATGTCTTGTTAGGCATGAGGTTGAGTGTCTAGCTACTGTCAAAGAGGTTATAGTCATGAAAGAACCTAATGAAGACAAAACAGAAGATTTTGTGTTTGAAGAGTAGTCTAGACCTGAATCTGCAGTTGAATCTCTTTCAGATGTGTTGGAACAAAAGGAAGAGAAATTTGATGGTCCTATACATTAAGTACATCATGTACTAGAAGTAGGTAAAGCTGAATCAACTTTGATTACTCCCAAGTTTCAGTTTGAGGAGTATTATTTGGACATGACATAAGACAATAAAGTTATAGGTTCAAACAAGATCCTTGGAGGGGAAAATGGAATGTCTTTGAAAGCTCTAAGTGGTTCACTTGCTGACATAAGAAGATGTAAATGTGGTAAGCCATTTGATTTTTTACACAAGTGTTTGTTGATAGGCATGCTTTACATGATGGATTTCTTGCATAAAACAACAAGGATGCAATAGGTATCATCTTTGATCCTATTGAAGTAATGGTGATTGTACTTCACCTCAAGTGTTTGAGTTTTTATATAGACTAGGATAGGTGTGTGTCTTTCGTTATGTTGTGTGTGTTTTCCCTTAGTGTTCTTGAGAACACGTGTGTTTACCTTAGTGTGTTGTCTTGTGTGTTTGTTTTCTATCATTTGGTATGGTTTCAAAGGCAATTTAGTGTCTATTACTATGCACAAGTGACTCAATAACTTAATGGATAGGAGTAGGCTACCGGTCTTTGGCATAGTTGGCTTGTCACCCCTAAGAAATTGCCAAAATGTTGACTAATTAAACCACAAGTCAAATTAGGTCAAAATATTATGTAGTTTAAACTTGTCATAGGGTCCCCTAGGGTGTAATGTGTGTCCCATGGTCTTAAAAAGAGTCATATAATGTTTCACCTCTTGTCACATTTATAAAGTTAGTCTTAGGTCATATAGGGGTCACATTTTGAGTCATTTATGGACTTGTACAGTTTTCATAGATAGTCAAATGTTTCAAAAGAATATATAACATCCTACATGTTAGATTCATGTCAAAATGGTAGTCCTGGACTGAAAACTATAGGTACAACATTGAAAGCAAGAAGATCAGACAATTTTGGCATTTTTTTGTTTTTGTGCAACCTATACAACAATTTGGGCATGTGTGAAGTCTTATAAAGTGACTCTTCAAGACCCCTCAACTCAATTCCATGCTTGGGCAAACTTGACAAACTTTAAAATGGCAAAAAACCATTCTATCTTTCCATCGTTCTCCTCGACAAGCAGAAATGGTCAACTGGTTTTTGCATGGTACAGACATGAGGAGGTGGTTTGGATCAAATGATTTTGATGGATGATAGTCTTATCTATGTACTTCAAATTCATTGCAAGATTTTAAATTTTGGTTGCTTTTCCTCTATGAATCATTGCTAATAATGTTTGCTTCTCTTTTCTACCTTCACATCCCCATGACCTTCAGGTTTCTTCTTTTGTTTGCATTGTTCAATGAAATTCAAGTTATGTATGTGATCTTGAGAGGCATGACCACATTCCTCATGTGATTATCAATCTAGTTTTCATGTGTGGTGTAAAGAATATGGACATAAGCATCTCATTTTGCTAGTGAAGTACTTCATTATAGTTTGCAGATAATGTTCTTACTCTTGCAAAGTTTACCTTCCGGTAGTGACTTCATAACAAAGATAAAGTGTTTGGTTTCCACATATGACATCATGTCTAATCAAAATTATCCATGAAGGTATTAGTATTAAAAGTGTTTTATATGAAATGTTGGGTCTAAGTATTACACACAGTCAAAAGGTCCTACAAACAATCACCTACAATCAAGTGAGATTGAGCATTGACCATTCATGGTGATGAAACAAGGAGGTTTCAATGTGGTAAGAAGACTCCCAAGGTGGAGACACTAAGTTTGAGATTTTCCAAAGGTTATAAATTGGTTTCAAAAACAAATCTTACACACACTATGTTATATACTAAATCTTCACCTACAGACAGTTTCCAATAGGAGCTTGAGTGTTTTCATCATAGGTTTGAGTGGTGTGATATGAAGGTGTTTGAGATCAATAGAGACCTTCAGTTAGGTTTAGAGGAATTGAAAAACATCATGGTAACAATGGTGAGCCCATTGTATGAAGATAGACCTAGGTCCTTATTCTTAGATTGATAAAGTTGTATTTGAAAAATTTTACCTTAACTTCTCTGAATAAGGCCCTGTTCATACATTAGATCATCCCATGGTGAAGTATTTTGAAGTCTAGATAGGCCCAATTGTTTCCATCATGTATCCCAAGCCTAGAGATAGTGTCTTGACATCAAAGGGAGGTTGTTTTATTAAAAAAGGATAATGCAAATAAGGTTCCAATGCAGGCAGGTTTCCACTATAGATATTAAGTGATATTTGAAACAAAAAGAACCTTGATATTGCAAACTTGTAGCATAATGATAGTATTGGGGTGAGAACATGATCTCAAGACAATAACTAAGTCATTTAAAGTGTGAAACAATGCTAAGGCTTCAAATATAATCAAAGGAGTTGAAAACACATTTGTCATATATAGATGATCACCTATAGGAGTCGCTATAGTCTGACTGTAGACTCACAATATAGTGGAGAGAGGCAATTTGGATGTTGGCTTAGCCATATGGCATGATACGAATATGTTAAACTATGAAGTGATCTCAAAGACTTCAAGAGGAACCTAGGGTAATATTTTCAACATAAACATATACTTTAACCTACAAGAAACCTTCAATCTCTACTAAGATAAGCACCTACAATCTGCTACAATACATGGACTAACCTATGCAAATGGAGGATGCAAGGTTTGAAGGTTAGCAAGGGTGTGTGGTAGAGGAATATGATTGAGATCACCCTCATAGTGGTGATATCCATCTCATGTGATGATCAAAGCAAATAAATAGAGAGGTTGAACTAAAACCTCAACCTATAGTCAACCCCCAACCTTACATTCTTGCATATAGTCATCAACAATATAAGCAACTAATCTTGGTTTTTGGATTGTTGAGAGACCTGTAGAGATGATCTAGATTTAAAATTTGGTGTAGAAGGTACTTATGACCTAATTTATCACCTTGCAACCTCAGTTTGACTAAGCAAATAGGGGAGATGCCCTGTATTTTGTCTCAGATAGAGGGCACTCCCAATTAAGACATGACTACATGCTTGGTGAGTAGGAGGTAGGAGGATAACATGAGGAATATTTATATGTTTTAAAATGGTGTGGGATGTTTGTTTAAGCATGAAAAATCTTAGAGGAGTTCTTAAAATCCTGATAAATCACTTAGAGGTGGTCTTATGTGATCAAGCATAGTTAGGCCTATTAGGCCTAGAACTAGACCTAAGCCCTTCAGGGGTCTAGTTTCATTTCTATGACCAAAATATATCTCCAATCCATTTGATAAAATTAAGGGGATAATTTAAGATGAGTAACAACCATCATTTTATAGGAGACTACACAAAGGGGTCATTTTTGGCCTAAAAACATGACAAGGGTGCCTAGAAGCATGAAAGAGCTCGATAGGCTATCTTCAAATGCTCATACTTATAAAGACTCACTACATGGTGACCCAAGGAGTTGGCGATATTTGAGGAAGGAAATGATCTCAAGCTTAGTGGAGCTGGTTTGAACTTTTAATGTCTAGTTTTTATGAACAACTATTAACAATCTAAACCACTAGAAACCCTCCTAAAACCCTTATGCAGATCCGATTAAAAATAAATGAATGGGAATGCATTCAAAAGGGGCCAGTTGGTTAGAAAAGTGTTTTGGAATTATGGAGGACTCCCTCAGGATCCATGACACCCATTTGGTCTGTACCCTACTTGTACGAAGAAGCTAAAAATAGGGTTTTTTGTAGGTTTTATGTGTTTTGCAGGTGTAAAAGAGAAATAAGGAATGAGAATCATTAGAGGAGGTCTGTAGAGACTTGTTACCACTCTCCATATTCATTTATCACCAAAAATTGGCATGGAAATACCTCTACTACACTATTCATCATAGGCAGTCTTAGATAGGGAATGAAAAGATAAAGTGACTACCAAGTGAGAATATGAGAATTCCAATTTGGTATATTTTAAGGTCTTCCTCATGGATTTGAAGGCAAAGAGAGTCTAGAAAGGTGTCCTAACACCTCTTCCATAGATTTGGTTGAGCAACTGAAGGCCACTTGGATGACAAATGTGAAGAATGAGGCCTAAGAGACTAATGAGTGACTGTAGATGGTGAGTACAAATGTTGAGAAAATGGCTAGCAGTTACGGGAACATCTGATGACTGTCATAGCATGTTTCCAACCCCCTTAGTCTAGTTTCAAGTACTCAAGAGATGCTTCATGATGAAGGCAGTTTTGAGAAGGTAGTTAAAGGTCTCTATGCCAGTTTTGGAGAGTTTGTTATGCTTCAGCTAGACACTTGTCCAAGAATACCTTTCATGGTCTATTCTACACTTCATCCTACTTTAATTTAACTTGTCTTCATCACTTGAAACTTGTTCTTGTGACTCTTGAGCTCCACTTCTTCTCTCTCTTCTCACATACTCTATAAATGTAAGCCATTTTGGATTTTGTAAGAATCCACACGTGGTATGGCGACGCCCTGCTGGTTTGATACTATATTTTTCCTTTGAAATAAATATTTGCAATCTAGTTTTGATGTCATCAACTTTGTGTCTACGTGTGTGAAGTGGTGTTTAGTGAAAGGTCAAGTGAATAGTATCTATCCTTGCTTTGTCTTTGCTCTTCCATGTTTGATGCAAGTTGTTCTCACTCTAACAGGTCACATGAAGTGTAGTCAAGTGTATTCAACTATCTTTAAGTGTAATGGAGTAACCCTAGTGTTTGCAATCTGACCTTTGGTTCACTCACCTTGAGTCGTTCAATGCATATCACGTCCATGTTCGAAATACCAATGTTAAAACAATTCAAGATTTTGAGACTAGTGTTGTGAATCATGTTTCATAGTGCATTTGTATGGTAGTCTAGTAAAGATCATTATGGTGTATCACCTCATTAGATTAGTTTAATTTCACGTCTTTTATATCTCTTTCCACCCAAGTAAGCAAGTAGTGTAGGTGATAAGCAAGTAAAGATCAATATAGGGAGCTAGCCCTTAAACCTAGAAGTTTACCTCTTCTATAGGCAACCCACAGACCTAGAGGTATTCCAATGTTGCACAAATATTAGAGTAGGCTTGAACAACCAACTCTAGGGTGTAAGATTTGGTGACAACAAGGCTCTAAATTATCAGTTTGACCATATAATAATTTAACTCCATTATTTACTAGTACACCACTTATTTTATTAGGTTGAAGTCTTTAACAAAAAGGTGCACTATTATTTTATCAATGAAGCTTCCAAATCTATATGATAGTGATTAGTTTCTTCTACATTACTTTTGGAAGTGTTGTGAGTAATATATACAATTCTCTCCTAACATGATCATTGCAACACAAAAAAATCTATAACAACATAATAAGAAAATTTTCTATAAATCCCTACGAATTTTACTCTCATTCACATGGGTGAATAACTATGAATTACCCTTACAAATCCTTTTATAATTCTATTGTGTAGAGGATCAATTATTGCTTTGATACCAATGATAAAATTGGTCATATATTTCACTATTATTCATTGAGATAAGTTACATATTTATAGCTTGATAAACTCCTAAACCTAAAGAGTCAAATTTTATCAAGGATAACTTCAAGATCCCTAATATATCTCCTAAAACCTATCTAAAGTGAGTGATTACTTATGTACACCCATCATTATTCTCTGTCAAATATTTTATCTAATACAATATTCAAACTCGTACAAACATAAACAGTAATGTGAGTACTAAACTCCTAATAGTATTCTTATCCATATACTCTTTCTTAATTTACTTTGGTGAATATATGTGTGTGTGTATGTACTATATATGTATCTTATTGTCTTCCATATTTATATTAGTTTATGTTTGTTAGTATATGTTAGTGTATGTTTTTCCATTTTTGGTTTACCTTCGTGTTTGTTTTGTCAACTTGTTTAGGTATACACTTGTCATGGAGGAGTTACATTCCAAGTGGGAGTCACCCTTGATCGGCTATTCTGGGCATGGGAATATTTTGAGCACCACCACTTGTTATGTGACCTCCACCACTTGTCATTTTGGAGTTACACATTCACTCCTTTTTGTACCTCTCCTCTGTGAGCTATTCAACATAGGACATGACTCATTTATGCACTCTACTTTTGTGTGTGCAACTTTTGGCTCTCACCTACTACCTAGGGTTTTATGCATTAATGGTTGCTTAGAGATCTTGGACAACTCTAATGTTGTATTATATCCTTAATAACATTAATTAGTGCCATTATGGATCCTTGGTGAGTTTCTTGCATGAACCCATTTCTATTTTCCAATTATGTATTGGTTGTTTTCTAAGGTTTTTGGTGGAGTTTCATGAAAGCTCATGCAAAATGTGTTGAAATTGAAAATAAAAGGCAGATTATTTATGCATTTTTCAAGTTATGAAGTGTGTCTCTCTTCATTTTTGAAGATCTTGTATGGATATCTAGGTATGTGTGGATTTATGGTCTACTCCATTTGAACTGCTCTAGGTGGAAAAACTAATCAGATTTGGGTTTGCAACTCTTTGTGCACTTGGTTTTTCAACTCCATTGCCTATGCATTAGATCAGAGGAATTTACAATGGCTTTGATTCAAGTTCTAAATTATAGAAGCTTCGAAGCATCCTCCATCTTTTTTGCCAGATAATAATTATTCTTAACTTTCTTAACCTCGTGTAGTCTTAGATGGTTTTTTGACAAAGACCTGAGGTAGTTGGCTCTCTTGACCTAGTTTCAAGTTGTACGCCATGGTTGCCATGTCCCAAAGATTTTATTATGTTTTATGTTCCATAATAAAAACAAAAATAAAAGGAAAAAATTGTAAAATTGAAGAAATTAATGAAAATTTGTATATTTAAAAAAAAAAAAAAATTAACAAAACTTAAAAAGAAAATTAGAAAACAGGAAAACTAATAAAAATATATTAGTTATATTTCGTAATTAATAAAATATAACCTCTCTTTCAAATATTAAAAAAAATATCAAAAAAATAAAATAAAATTCAAAAATCTAAAAACATTTTTGGTACCTACATATTCTATTAGATCCTTAGCATATATGTGTTAATTACATGTTAATGGATGGAATATTAGTTACTTATACAAAGACATATGTGTCACACTTCTACTTGAGTGTGATACAAGCATATGTACAAACATGATCTATTCCTATTTTAGATGTTGGGCCTTCCCTCTACTCATGTCATATGGACATTGGGGCCTTCCCTCTACTCATGATCTTATATCAATTATACATATAAGACCCACTCATGACTTATTGATTGACTATGAGTGGGTCTTTTTAGGCCTTATTTAATAATATCATGCTACAAAGATACTTGTCCAATAAGTATCAGATCATGATACTTATTGGTGTTTGGATCATGATACTTCCATGCCATCCTTCCATCCAAGTCTTTTACCATTGATCAAATCATAGGTTCAGATCAGACTATGTCTTGTCCTCAAATGTCATCACATTCAACATGCAGCATTTGGATCTCCTTCAGACCTGTGTTTGACCTCCATCTATGTTTTTTTCATCAAGTCCTATGTTTTTTAATCAAAACCCCTAGCATTTAGGTTAATATTCCTCCATGAATCCCCTAGATATTTTTCAATTTTCCTTCACCCCTCCTTAGGCCTGCAAATACCCTCTATCATATTGGGTTCACCATGTAAATTGCCCAAGAGGTAAAACATTTTTTGTAGGTTCAAAACCATTCTTCTCGAAAATTCATGGCATTTCTTTTTTTAGGGTGGTTTTTTGACTTTTTGGTTGGACAAGCTTTGTTGTGAATTTTAGCTTACCTTTTTACAATTTACATGCATCTATTAATATATTAATAAGGTGTATTAATAAAAAAAGGTGAAGCTCTAATTGTAAGTTGTGGTAACTTGGGATATTTTAAAAAGGGGAGTTTATTGGTGGAGGGGTCATTTTTGGTATCAGGTCTCATTATTTCTACTTGTTATTTTATAAAACATCACAGGGGGAATTGTTCTTTTTGTTATTTTTATATAAAAAAATATATTATTATTGGGAAATACAAGAAGACTGTAATAATTTTGCTTGGTCCTATTTACTCCTCTCATATTTTTCTTGTTGAAGATGGAGGGTGAGGCGCAATTTTGAAGGTGGACAAACCCCCTCATAAGCAAACCACTATCTTTTCCTTCTTTCATTGTTTTCTTAGCTCTTGCACTCCTCATTTGGATGCATTTTCAGTGGTAACTGATGATCATTTTGGGGGCATGTTTTTGATAAAGTTGGTGAATTTTGGGCAATTCTAAGGGCCATGTAAGCTCTAAATTGCATTTGGAATCCATTTTTGGATTGCACCAGGGGCACTAACCCTGAACCATGCAAGGGTCACTATCTCTTGACCCCGTTAGGGGATACCTCCCCTAAACCCCCACATTGTAGCCCCTTGTTCAATACTTTTAGTTTTTTTTTCCACCAAACGGTGAGGTTTGATCTGATAGGCAGTTAGATCCCCTAACAACATCCTTTTATATGAATTTTTGAGATTTGTACATGGATGCATTATTAACAAAGCCTGACGTCATCCTATTCACTAATTTTTAATTTCACTTATGCATTTTTGGTGTCAACTACGCTGATTGCTCACATTTGGATACATTGCTAGTTGCATCTGACATTCATTTGTTGAGATGCCATTGAAACTTGTGTACTATTTGATCTTACCTATCTAGACATATTTTAGTTGAGTCTAAAGTCCTCACATTGAACATCCATTGTACTTACAAACTTTTGGGGGCCATTGTTGATTATCTTGGAGGGGTCTTTTTAGGCCTTATTTTTTTATCGTATGTGCACACTCAGTTTCTATGATTTTTGGGGCACTTTGGTGTCATTTTCACTAATTTTTTTGTATTCTTGGATGCATTATCAGTTAAACCTAATACCCATTCATTGAGCATGCATTGTCATTTGTGTAGTGTTTTTTTCTCATTGCACTTGTTTGGTGTCTTCTCTCAGTCATGTCAACTCCACTTGAGAGATAAAAGTGGATGAGGAGAGTTTATTTTATACCAATAGTTCTTGTTGGAAGAACCAACTATGCTTCTTGGTGTGATTACATGGAACACTTTGTCACAAGTAAGAGTCATACTCCATTTCTACATGGATATATTCCTGACTCTTATGACTTGGTTCAGTACAATAAATGGGTTAACACTTGTGATAAGGTTCTTGGTATCTTATGATATATTTCTATGGTTCTTCATTTCCATGTGGAACATACATTATGTCTTTGCATTGTTTGGAACATCTTATAGTCTCTTTTCAGAGATCCTACTGAGATATATATCACTCCTCTTCTTCCTATCATCTCTTTATAGACTATTGTACTCCCTCATTTTACTCCTATTTATTATGATGACACATTCATGATGGATTGTGCTATTCTTTCTATCAAGCCACCACTATGGAATGAGATTCTACTCGACCTTAGTTGTCCCATTACAAATTATACTTCTATCCCTATTCAGGATGTTGCTCTTTTAGAACCTTCAAATTATTTTACTTTGAAGGAGTCTATTGTTTCTAGTGAGAGTAAACCCATTGAGAGTTTTGATGACTCATATGTCCCTATGGATATTTATATTATAGATTTGTTTGTTTCATCTGCAGTATCTTCTTTAGTTTTAAATGTTGTTGAGCTGAGCTCTCATATTCACATGAACATTCTTCTAACGAATGTTTCATGTCCTTATTATAATTTCACCTTAATGGCATTTCATTTAGTTCTTGTGCACAATCTTTCTAGACCTAGCCACACCTTATTTTTGGACCTCTTTCAGATATTTTTGTACTACTACCGTCATCTTCCATTATGGAATGGGAAAACTTTTAGTACACACCTTGCGTTCTTATTTTAGAAAAAGGTAGGAACATTATTCGATGTGGATGGATCTTTTTTAGTCTTCAGGCAGAGGATCTCATTAGCGACATTCATCATTTTTAAAGCTCAATTATAGGTAGCTTTAACATCTTCTATGGGGACTTCTTAGTTCATCTCTCTATGTGCTATGTTTCTCTCACTTGTGGATGCATTCTCAGTTGTGCTTGATGTCCTTAGATCATGCAATATTTATATTTGCTTTCCTTTATGGGAGGAGGTTTTTTCCTACATGTTTTATCCTTTTGTTTGCTTTATGGGAGTTGAATTATGCTTGGGGTACCTCATTAGGCCTTGTTATCAAGACCCAGTTCTTCTACCCCCCTGATCTATGCTTCAGGGGGTGTTAGTGTAGGTTTGTATATTTTTGGTTTACCTTCATGTTTGTTTTGTCATCTTGATTAGGTGTGCACTCTTTATATAGGAGTTATGTTCCAAGTGGGAGTCACCCTTGATCAACTATTCTAGGTATGGGAATCATTTGACCACCACCACTTGTCATGTGGGAGTTACACATTCACTCCTTTTTTTACCTCTCCTCTGTGAGCTATTCAACACAGGACTTGACTCATTTAGGCATTCTGATTTTGTGTGTGAAAATTTTGGCTCTCACCTACTATTTAGGGTTTCATGCATTAATGTATGATTAGTGATCTTGAATGAATCCAATAGTATATGCTATATTTCATGGTTTATTACTTTATTTAAAACCTTTTGGTTACAACCCATATATTATATACCTTTTGGTTACAAATGTTTAGATTAGATACCTCTTAGTTATTTCCTAATGGAATTTATCTCTTTAGCTTATCCCTTTTGCATCTAAGATATATGTTGATATTTGTTCATCATTCTTATATATATCTATTAATTATATCCTTAATAACTTGTACACAATATTTTCTTATAGTCAAGTACCACTTTGTAGAATGCCATAATTGTATGTCTGATCTAATATAGTCTTATACCATTTCCTATAGTAGAAGATATTTCTATTTTTTTTCACATTTTATCTACGTACAAGATATTTTTTAGGGAAAATAATAGAAACATACCAAGCCATAAGCATAAGAATGCACAAGCATAAGAATGTAAAAGCATAATTAATTAGAATAATAAAAAATCAAACAAGAGAGACACATAATATAACAAATTGATATGGTTAACAATATAAATATCCTCTAATGTAAGAAAATCTACAAGACCATACTAGATCCAACATACATACAATATGTCAAACTAAAAAATGGGGCGGGACTGTACCCAAGATTTATTTTTAATAAAGGTATCAAATATATACTTATGAATCCTATGCAGATAATTAGTAAAGAAAGACTCCTAAATTTGAGATGTAATAGATATAATATAAATAGATATGAATGCCATTAGGTGGTAACCAAAAGGTACCTAAACTAATGATTGTAACCAATAGGTATAATCTCAAAATTGTGTAACCAAGAGTTGCAATTAAAGTAACAAAACATGTAAAGATAACATAACTAACAACCATAAGCTAATCTAATCATGAAAGATAACAACATACTAATATAACACATATATGTGCACATTTATACATGCATATATACATACATATATGTATATGCTTCATAACCCAAAAAACCAACACAAAATTTTAAGTTTTTTAGGATTATGATATGTAGATTCCAACATTCCATCATGTACATGTGTACATAATTCCAACAGCTATAATAACTCATGTACATGACTAATATTGCATACTTATTATAGACATGAAGTAGACCTCATTGAGACCCATTAGGTCAAGTGGTTATGCACATATTTGTTGGGCCCCTAACACCTTAGTGGAGGATTCACACCAACATGACATCTACCTAGGTGTGAGAGGATCATTTTGATGAGTGGTTAGCCTTTGGAATTTTTGTAGCCAACTAGAGGTTATAGTGCATATCTCGTGTCAGTTGGTAGGTGGCTAACTATCTCCTAGATTTTGAGGTCATCTTCGACGATTTGAAAAAACATGGTAGTTACATCATAGATTTCATGGAGTCATGGAGCCAGTGGTTATGATGATCGAGTTCTAGCTCGGATCTCAGTGTGCAACTTTCATCCTAGTGAAGATGCTCCTGAAGGATTATTTAAGGAGCTCGAGCTAGAATAGAAAGAGAGAGGAAGGAATGCAGCGAAGCTCTGGTGAAATGCTCTTGAATCTCCATAAACATTGTTCTGGTGGCCATTAAGGCTTAGGAATAGTATGGAGGCCATTTTAGATCCAATTGTATGTACTCTAGCTCATCTGTTTGGGTCATTGAAATTGCGATATGCATATACACTCTGTTATGGACTTTGATTAATGGTGAAGGTTAGTGCATTAAAAATATGTTGTATTGGGTTTTCATATCTTATGGTGTTATTAATGTGATGCGAAGAATGGTGATGTTATACTTTGATTCAATTATGTTAATATTTGTGCATTTTATTGGTTTCCTTATTTAATGGAGTCCCTATAATGAATCATGACATCATCATTATTTTGCATAAATAATGAGTATAAATTCTATGCTAATATCCTAATTCTTGTTAAGATCGCATGTCTAGTATGAGTAGATTGAGTAAAAGCAATCCTATGACCCCTTAAGCACCTATATGACACTAGGTGTAGTTTATAAAAGGTCATCGCCTTTGGATCTACCTTAAGTTTTTGTTGAATTTCTAAAGTCCACTAATCATATTCTTACACTATAACATAACTAGCCCAACACGGGCTCCAGTTCCTTCCTAGCTATGCTTCAGGTAAGTGCATAAGGCCTATGAATTATGTGAATTGATGCCAACATAACAGAGTGGTTAAATGTTGAGCACAAAGGGAATATTCATTGCTTTGCCTGGTTATATTAAACTAAGAACTAACTAAAATTTAATACAACATTTTGGTTCTATTGCCAAGACCCATGTTGAATTTTGTTGCTATGATGGTGAGACAAAATGATTTACTGACTTTCTCTTGAAAACATCGAGTGCTGGCTATAACAAGTGAAAGATAGCTTTACGATGAAGCATCCAACCTATAAAGGACAAAAGCCAAGAAGATGGGTTCATGATAACCTATATGATGTTTTGTACAAAGTCTTTTTCTGTGAGTTACCTGAACATGTGTATAGGTGGTTGGCTGCATATTCAACCCATAGAAGATGAAGCTATGAACGGTGCTACGAGTAGACAAAGACAGACCTAGAGAGGTTTGAGACCTTGGATATTACTTGGACTAGAGTGGTGGATAAATGGTGGTAAGGAACCCTAAATAGATACACACTTGAGTTCACAATCTCAACATATTCGTGCTCTAAGGAAGTGGAGTATCAATTTTTACATGACCCTAGAGGCATGCATGTGATGAAGTTCAACGTAGAGATAAAAAAGCTAATGCTAGATTATGGGTTTGAAACTTTGGGGATGGAAGGCTAAAATCCTTTCATGTATGAGCTATGCAAAGGGGGAGAAGTGGATGTATAGGTGAGGTTTAATGGAAGGAAATGAGCAAATTGACACTCAAGAGCTTAGAAGGTAGATCTATAATAAGAAACGGTGTAGAATGATGGAAGATATAGCACCTGAAAGTGATGAGAGGAGCCATAGCTAATGGGAAGGGCATGGGGAAGGATCTCTTGAAATACAATAGCACAAAGATGAGAGGTATAATATAGTGATGAATCAAGTTTAACACTTAATAGGTGTAGAATTCACTACGTTCCTATAGAATTTGGTGACTATAGATATGCTTGACATGCCTACCCCCTTTGAATATACAATGCATGCTCACATGCTGGATCCCCCACTTAAATAAAGTATATAAGTAATTATTGAATCTACTAACGACTTATATCTTAGATTTTTTATAGACTTGGAATGCAAAATTATGATTGAACATATTATTCCATACAAGGAGGTGATTGCAACTATCTCTAGACCATTGGGTGCTAAATCACCACAACATAACTTAAATGTGAGCATACCAACTCAGTCAATGTCAGTAATATAATGTCGGCAACAAATCGTAGGAATTGGTCTAGTACCACAAGCAAATAACACAACACCAATGACATTAATTGCACTAGAAGTAATAATGGGACTGACGTCTAATGCCATGGCTGAAGGTGTTGGAGGATTGCCACCAAGATAGGTACTATGGGATAAGCTCCTTAAGTACCAGGTACGCCCCATAGCAGATCTACTATGAGATGGATATGCACCTCCTAGAGTATCACAACATGGAAAACGTTGCATAACATGTACTAAAGTGTGAACTACAATGGTTCGTGTGAAGCATAACTCAGTCCAAGTGCAAGGCTACTTAGTTTGTGACTACATTACTTGATCACTCCCACACTTTGTACATAAAATTTGATCCTAACCATGCCATGGTTGACAATGATACTTTGAATGATGCATTCCTGAAGGAATTTGACATTTTGGAGTTTTAACAATAGAGCATCACCATGCTAGAAGAAATTACCCAAGGACTTTCAGAGAGTGTGCTCTTGTATGATGTAAGTTTCAAAAATCTCCTATCAAAGCTTGCATATGATATTCACCCTTACCAACATGTGCAATGGTTCATTTGGGGGTTGCTCATGCCATTCCAAAGAGTGATTTCCATGAAGACTTTTACCAACCCTCAAGAAACACTTGAAGCCACGCTTAGAGCTTAGGTAGTCAAAAGTGCAGACACTAAGATCATACCATTTATGGAAGCATAGATTTCATCTATGGCTTCCCAGCTCCAAAAGCTTACTGTCAGCTCCTCTCATGATGCTTGAAGTGGACTATGGTGCATTGACTATGAAGTAGAAAGCCATAATAGAAATTTTCTTCCCATGAAGGAATGTGTGCACCTTGCTTATAAGCTACGAAGTCTGTCAATAAGTGTATGACATTTAAAACTATCCTTTATTATAATGTGCCAACCAAGTCAACATAATGATCTATTATCATCTGTGCGATGCCTACACCCATACTACTACTGATTGTTGGGTTATTGATGAAATGTACAAAAACATGGAAAGGGGTGCATGATAGGCTACCAAAATCATCAAAGGGTAGGCAAACCAAGGTAACCATGGATTTGGCCAACATAATATAGGATTTAAGATGCAATGAGGTGCCAGAGGGTGAGGCAGAGGATGAAATGATGGAAGGTTCCCATTACACTCATGTTATAAGTGTGGCTTGACAAAACATTATAAGTGTGATTGCCCTAAATATCCCACATGTGGGTGTTATCAAGGGCATCATAAGGTCTAAGAATGCCATGACCTATACAAAAATTTGACCCAAGATAGGCCTAGTGCATATAAGGGCATAGGAATGATCAAGCACAAGCAAAAGGTAGAAAAATGGACCCCAAAGGCACAACCTACACACATAAAGGAAGTCAAGGTACAAACAACTATGTGAAGTGGATTTACCACTTAACTACCAGTTGTGCCAGTAACTAAGTTATGCCTAGAGTATGGGAAGGGTCATAATGCACATATAACATGGCCTAAACCCAAAGCTACACCATACCCAGACCCAACATACCAGAAAGATGTATTAAAATAGGCTATGAGTGTAATCTAAAACCTACAAGCGGAGATTTAATTAGCATGAGACTTAGAAGCATAGGTTGTCACCTCTCATAAGAAGTAGGATAGTTAGGAAGCTGAAGTATAAGAATTAACTGAGATCTTGTGCCTCTTATAAATAGAAGGAATGTTGCCTCTATTAAAGAACTTACTCCTGAAGCATTCAAGACAAAATCAAGTTGAGGTCATCATGCCGCATATGAAGAGGGTGTGAAAAGTTTGACATACATAAGATGCTGAGTATGACCAAGAACTCCTGGTGGATGCCACTATTGAGGGATGGTCTATCTGTGAGGTTCTTATGGACATAAGCATTGAGGTCTACATCTTGACCAAGAATGCCTGGGATAAAATGGGTAGACCAGCCTTGAGATCCTCCCCTCATATAATTTTCATGGCTAATAAGACTCGACATAGCCTATCAAAATTATAAAGAGCATAATTATAGATATCATGGGCGTCAAATTTCATGTTGACTATGAAGTCATAGAGTTCGCAGAGCAAGACAACTACCTGACACTTCTAAGAAGGCCATGGTGTTATGAAAATAATGTAGATATGCACTTCAAAATGTGATACATGACATTTGATAAAGGAAAGGAGAGGGTATTTATACCTCTCTCAAATGACCAAGGATCCCCTATGTTGAGAGCATGGACATCGAGGATGAGATCAACCATATCTATAACATCACAGTGTAAGGCACCAAGAATCTCAACCTGAATGATCAAGGAATCCTCTCTTGGGAAGATGAATAATCAACCTCAAACACTATTGATGTTGCTTGCGATTGATGGGTTAAGGATGCATATGAGACCCTTTGTTGATGGTGCTTCTTGGTGCATGCAAAGGTTCTAAAAATAGTAAAGACATGCTGGGTATAGATTGATCATGCTTCCAAAAGATGGGTCCATTACACCAAGAAAAGGGGAAAAAGAGTGTTCTAACTTAGTAAGGGAAAACTTGCAGCA
This sequence comes from Torreya grandis, assembly GCA_037957365.1. Taxonomy (NCBI): domain Eukaryota; kingdom Viridiplantae; phylum Streptophyta; class Pinopsida; order Cupressales; family Taxaceae; genus Torreya; species Torreya grandis. The sequence continues at coordinate 1,514,510 of JARHVA010002094.1, read as the reverse complement.
CTCCTAAGATATGAAGGGAGTAATCCAGTGGAATACTATGTTCATGATCTTGAGTCATGTGTCCTAAAAGAGGTGGATAGAATGGGTGCATGAGTATACACATTGAAGAACACTACCACTCATTAGTGGGAAACACAAAAGCCTAGATTGCCAACTTGGTAGGATGTAAATGCATCTATTTGCACTAGGTTTAGAGAAAACAAAGGACCTAAAATTTTTAGCCTACTCTAGTGACTCTGACCACATTACACATGTACATCTTTGTGAAGAAACATGGATTGGTTAGGGTGAAAATGCCCTGAGAAATCTATGGGTGCACACCTTGTAAAAAAATTAAAGACTTAGGCACATGCATGGTACGTAGTCAATGAAACACGTCATGAAACAACCAACTAGGATGCCCTTAAAGAGCGGTTTGTTCTTACTTTCTCCTTTTCTTCGTAAAACCTTGAATTGATTGAGCCATATAGGTAGTTCAAAGGTCAGTGTTTGAGGACACTACTATATTGGAAGAGTGCCTAAAGGACATGTTCAGTGAAAAAGGTTTAGTGCTCCCAACCTTTTTTGAAGAGAAAAATCTCAACAATGACTCTAGTGATGAAGATGATGACACATGGAAGGCATGCAACTAGAAGAATTTGATAGGGAAAATGAAGTTAGTGTGCCAAGTCAAGGATAACACCCCATAATAAGATGAACCTACCCATCTTTAGGTATAAAAAATTGAGGGTAGTAGACAAGTCAAGGATTCACACTAGGAGAAGAATGAACCCTATCACATGCCATTAAGAACTACCAAGGTAGATATCAATTGAAATGGGAACCCAAAATTGCCACTTTGGGTGCTTATTGGTTTAACGTGGAACTAACACATATTATTGATCTCTTGAAATAATTTCAAGACTTGTTCCCACAAAACTACAAGGATATGAAAGGTGCACACTTATCCTTCAGAAAGATGAGCATCAAACTAGTCGATGATGCAAGACCCATCAAGAAGCGACCTTATAGGATGAACCCAAATATTTGCACCAAGGTCAAAATGGAGATTGATGACATTGCAGCCATAAGTTTCATCTACCATTTAAAAGAATCTGAATGGGTTAGCCCCATGGTCATCAACATTGAAAAAAATAGTCACATCCAAATCTATGTTGACTATAGACTGTTGAATGTCACCTACATGATCAACCCCTTTTCAAATCCATTTACCAGTGAAGTATTGGATGGCATCATAGGTTGCGAGATATACACATTTACTGATGGGTTCTTAGGATATCATCAAGTCCAGATCAAGGAGGAGAATAAGCCCAAAATGACCTTTGTGACTGAATGGGTTTGTTTTGCATATAACATGATTCCATTTGGACTGAAAAATGCACCATCCATTTTCTCCCAAATGGTGATCATTGCATTAAAAAACTTAAATCACAAGTTCTTCCAAGTATACTTAGATGATTGGATATTGTATGGGTTAGTGAAGGATCACTATGACAATTTATGCTTAATATTTGAAAGGTGTAGGCAGTTGCAAATTTCATTGAATCTCAAGAAGTGCATTTTTACAATGCCGTTTGACACTTTTCTTAGGCACATCATTTACAAGGATGGTCTACTTGTTGATCCAACCAAAATTGTAATCATCCTTTAGTTTCAGACACCATCAACATAGAAGACATTCCTTCCTTTCTAGGCATTGCAGATATTATAGAAAGTTCATAAGAACTTACACCATGATTGCATCACTATTAAAATAACTCTTACAAAATGATGGCCCTTTCTATTGAGGTGTAATGCAAGAAGATGCTTTTGAGACTCTGAAGCTCAAAATTATAAGTGCAATGATATTATAATTTCTTGAATGGGAAACTCCCTTCCATGTCTATGTCAATGCCTCTAGTACCACAATCAACACCATCTTCATGCAACCATGCAAAGGGAAAATGGATCATCCTATTTATTTTTCAAATAGGAAACTAACCAAGGTAGAACAAAACTACACCATAATTGAGTGTGAGACACTTGCCATGGTTTATGCCTTGAAGAAATTTTGACAATATTTGATGGTAAACCCCTTCATCTTCTTCACTAATCATGAGGTACTTAATTACCTGGGGAACAAGCCCATTTTATGTGAACACATTTGTCAATGGATTGTTTTGTTTCAAGAATTCCATTTGCTGTGGTAGTGAAGCCTGTAAAATAGAAGTTGGGCCTAAACCATCTATCTTGCATCAAATCTAGTGATGCAACAATGCCAATCGAAGATGATATCCCTAATGCATAATTTTATAGGGTTCAACACATCCTAAAAGACTTAGAAGAGATCATTTCATTTCTGACATATGGATTTTTGCCTTAGACCATGACAACTAAGGAGAAGAAGCAACTTATAATTCACACCAACCCTTTTCAACTCATTGGTAAGGAACTATAAAAGTTGAGCCATGATGAAGTCATGCATTGTTGTGTCTTAAAGCACGAATGGGTCTTAATATTGCAAGAAATACATTAGGAGATTTTTGGAAGCCATTTATTTGGAGACACTACGGCATAAAAATTACTACAATTAGGATTTTGGTGGCCAACTCTATTTCATGACACAAAAGAATATTTCAAATCTTGTGATGTCTGTTAGTGCATTAGAAAACCAAACCACATGGAGGAGATTCCCCTTATCCCCATCCTTGCCTAGGTGCCATTTGAAAATTGGGCCATTGATTTTATTGGGCCTATTACTCTGACTGTGAGGCACACAAGTGCATGCTACATTTTGGAAGCCACAAATTAATTAACAAAATGGGCCAAACCAGTGCCAACTAAATATTGTACAGTCATAATAGCAAAAAAATTCATCTTGGAAAATATTATTAGTATATATGGGTGCCGGCTTAGCTTGACTAGAGACCATGGCATGCATTTCATCAACAACATAGTTCATATCCTGTTGTTTGAATATATGGCAGTGCATCATAAAATGACACCCCACCACCCCCAAGCTAATGGCATTGTAGAGGCATTTAATAAAAATATTAGGGATGTGCCTCACAAAAATGTGCAACAATGGTCACAAGGATTGGGATGACTATGTGTCAATGATGTTATGGGCCTATCACACAACATACAAGGTATTGAACAAGGCTACGCCATTCCAATTATTATTTGGCATAGATTCCATTTTACCTATGGAATTCCTAGTGCCCTCATTACACATCATGTGTATTGGTCGATTGGATGACCAGGAGTCTTTAAGTACATGCTTGGAAGATTTGGATCTGCTAGATGAGACACATGGCCACTCACGATGAAGTCAACAGATAGAAAAGGCATGCTAAAATGTATGGCATGATAAACACATCAAGTTTAAAGTATTTACAAAAGGTGCACAGGTGTTGTTATATGACTCTAAGTACCTCAGTCACCTAGGCAAGTTATAGATTAGGTGGATGGGACCTTGTATCATCCACAACATATTGGAGATTGGTGCTTGTAAGTTGCACATGTTGATGGATAAAATGCCCCCTGGGAATTTTAACAAAAACAAAATGAAGCTATACAATCACTAAGATGGAACTTGCACCATTTGACATTAACTTCCCAATCATAAGTCAATTGTTTGGTTTTGACCAAAATAAACTTAGTGCAAGCCAAATCTTTTTTTTTTAATGTTTGTTTTTTTTGGGTTAGTTGAAGAAGCATTACACTTTCAGGCCCATAAGAAAACTTTTTTGGTGCTTAAACCTGCATAAATCTAGTCAAGTGAGTCGATCTTGGTTGATTTTTAAGCACCTGAGGCTAGATACCTAAGTCCCTAGTTGCATGTGAAGTATGCTAGGATCTGAACAATGCAAGTATGAATTGATGAGGGAAGGTGCATAAGGTGTTCATGTACAAGAGATTAAGAGAAGACAATAATCTCTAACTAACCAATGCAAATATTTATATGGGGTAGGGAAGGACAAAGAAAGAGACATTAAATCATAGATAAATCAACCAAGAAAGAGAAGGCAAGCTTGATAGGAAGCGCACCACTGAGAAGAGATGGAATCAAAGAGGTTGAATCGTGCACATGTGAAGCACTGCACCTAGGTAACCATAAGAATGACAAAGGTCATACCAAGTTAAACAAAGCACAAGATAATAACCATTATGATAGTTGGCACCCACCCAACAACCATCAAGAAGTGACCGTTTGAATCACCTTTCACTTTACCAAATAAACCATTAGCAAAGATAATTCTACGAGGGTGGAAGAATAAAGATATGTAATAAATGAGATGATGGCAATGGATTTTAGTAGATTTAATGGGTTTAATAGATTTCAAAAATCTAAAATGTCACCAACCATTAATGTGGTAGCTAAAAATAACATATAAAAGGGTGGATGGAAGATGAAGAAAGGTTATCGACATTTGTAAGAATTCAAAATAGAGCTTAAATCCACATCCATTAAAGTGATAAAATGCCACCATAGAGAGAACCAATCATCCAAAGCCTCCCCAAGTGAGAAAGAGAGAATAATGAGAAGAGTGTGTTCTACCCTATAGAGAAAAGGAGGTGAGTGAAGAGAAGTTGGTAGGGAAACATGGGATCAAGATTCTAACAAAACGACTAGATTACCATTAATGGGGTAGGAAGCTTGATAGTTGAAAGCACAGTCACATTTCCCATGACTGTGAAGTAGTGCCAAGCACAATTATGGGCTTAAGTAGAATCAGCCAATCACATTTCAATAGTAGCAGGTTTAGGATGGACAATAAGCAGCTAAACTCAGGTTTGCCATAGGCATATAAGGATGCAAAGAAAGCATGGGTGATAAGGGAAGTAACCACCACAAAACTAGAGGTACATATGATGAAAGGCATGAGCATCACATAAATAGATCTAGAAGCAAGCACAAAACTCACCTATAGAGAAATAGAATACCTCGAGACTCAGTGGGTGTCCTTTGCATATATGTGAAAGCTTAAGGACTACAACCATAGGAAATATAACAACCTACAAGAATTGAATAAGGACTAGATGGTAGACACTGGGAAGAATAACAAGGCAAGAACTGTGCTCTTTGATATCTCCATCAAAGATAAATTATAAACTATGGGCACCACATAACTATTCAAGCTACCGAGCTTTATTAAAATGGAAGATTTGGTATAGTTCCTCCTCTTGTAAGTACATGGAAACCAATTTTACTTTGTTGGATGGCACATGAAGATCTTGGTGAGCCTCATTAGCATAATCATAGGGCCACCTGGTGTAGGAGAATACCTACATGAGATGATAGAGGATGAGGTAGAGGTAGAAAGGGTCGCAAAGCTCTTGGGCTACTACAAGTCAGGGTTTGTGTTCCCCATCAAGGACATCGAAGACCTAACACAAGGGCCATAGTGCACCTTGTTATCACCAAACTTTGCCCTAGTGTTTAGAGGTTTGATATCAGTAAGACCTTCCTATGCATTGCCCACCACATGGTGCAAGGAGTGAGATTTAACATTTCTAAGTTTATTGCAGAGGAGATAGTCAAGAATGTGCAAGAGTGCCATCGAGTGAGTGAGACCTTCTGATGGGGGTACATGTTAATCATTATATTAATTAATGAGATAGGTGTGCTAGATGGTGATGAAAACCACCTTCCCACCCATCCATGATTCCTCTATAATGAAGTACTAGGAATTAATTTTCCCACCCAACTTCTCACATAAGTACAAGACTAGGGTGCAAGGGTAGTTTGAGAGGTACATAGAAGCCTTTAGGAAGGAGTGGCATATCCCTTAGGAACTTCCCTAATAACTGGTGGGAATGGCAACCTTTACTGTGATGTACCACTTATGTGTGGTGTGCCTAGCACTCATAGATGGGAATCTATCAGGATGGCTTTGGTTGCCTTACACATTATCAATGAAGTACTTCATGGTGGTGCTAAGGAGAATCCCCAATGCACAATAACTTGAGATCCCAATCAAGGCTGTGGATAGTGAAAAAAGCATGATGAGGTGCCAATTTGTGTATCCCAGAGCTAAGGCCACCAAAGATGAGGAAAATGACACCAACATGATGGACATCCATCCCCTCCATAGGGTGATAATAAATGAGGGGATATTTAACATTTACTATGAGATGAAGCCATATAAGAAGGGTGGAGATTCTAGAAAGGATGATGATCACCCCCTCCTAGTCAATGATGAAAGTGAAGATGTACCAAAACAGTAGGTGAAGATGCTCCAAAGGAAATGGGGTGAGAAGCTAGAAGAGATCATGGAGTGAATTCAGTTAAAAATTACTTTCAAAGAACCAATTGTCCCCCCTGCTCTAGAGAAGAGCGTGACCTTCATGCAAGAGAGTGCTTCTTATAAAAAGAAGTAAAAAAAAGACCAAGGGACCTATAAAATTCCATACTATAACTCTTGTAGATATGGAGAAAGAGAGTTAAACCTCATGCCCATAATAGAGGAGGAAACTGAAGAAGACCAAGCAGGGACCTATATCCAATAAATAAGAGAAGGAGAAGAGGAGTTGATTTCAGGAATGTGAAGGAAGACCTGCAAAGCAACATGACCACCATGCTTTAAGTAACAGAGGAAATGGTAAGCCTCACATCTAGTGCCATCTCATTAATGAGCCCTTCAAGGAAACCAACATCGATATCCAACAAGGAGTCCTCCCCTCTAGCTCCTCAAATATTCAAGGAGAAAAGAGTGTCCTGGAAGAAGATGGAATTGAGTGAGGAGGATATCAATAAGACTTTGGTGCTTGAAGAGAAGCAGAAGCCTGACTAGGAAAGGAAAAAGGTCAAGTTAGATAAAAGGGCCCCAAAGGTTCCTGCAAGCAGAGGACCAGCAGTTGAAGTGGTCAGACAAGTGCCAAGTGACCCCACTAAGAAAGTAGAATAAGTTGTGTAAAAGGCACACACAAGTAGTGAAGGGGTGTGTAAATAGAAATAAGGTGATACCAAAACCTTAGAATAATAGACAAAGATGGTGAACGAGCCCCAATAGTAACAAGGTGACATTGGTGCCAAAGGAATTACCCTGAAGGTGAGTATTAAAAAACCCTAAGATGAGGAAATGGATGAGGGAGAAAAGTCTAAGGAGCCAACCCCCAAGGACCAAACAAGTGAGTCCTCAAAAGAGATCACTGAAGAGAGTGATGAGACCAGTGAAGAGGAGGAAGCATAGATAAAAAGGGTCATCATCAAGAAGGATGAAAAAGAGATGAATATAAGGGAGATGATGCGAAAGAATTGGGTGGATGAAGATCTCAACTTGTAGGAAACTAAGCCCCCCCACACTACCATGACTAAGATGCGTAAACAACTCTTGTTTGTGATAGACCACTTTATGGATGAGCCCCAATTTGAGGTGCCTAAAGTGGCTACTTCAAGCCTAGAAGATCTTGAAGAAGGGCAAGACTCCCTCCTTATTGACCCTTATGTTCTGAACCCAGTCCAATCTAGGAATGCGCTAATAAGGATGGCCATATAAGTTGCATGCTAGAACATCATCAATGATAAAAAGGTGAGAAAATGGAAAAGACTCCTCAAAGAAGCCAAGGATGAGGCACATGTCAAAAGATTCAAGTTGCAATAATTTTTTGATCACATGGAGGTATCTAAACCATCTCTTTTAGTCAGTGTCAAAACTTTAGGTCTTTTATAGGTTGAAAAAATTAATGTGCTAGTGGAGCAGATGCTCCCAAGGCTATAACTTGAATCGACATAGGAAGAAGAGGAAAATGAAGACTCTAACATCACATTGCAAAAAGATCTATTTGAAAAACTCCAAGAGGTAGAAGACCTCATCACAAAATTGAAAGAGGGCATGGAGGCAACATATTTCATTTTTCTTAAGCTTTTCCAACCAAGCCTTAGTAATAGATGCATGCATAAAGAAGGCGAAAAAAGAGAAGGAGAAGTTGATGGCTCATGTGTACTCGACAATCAAAGTAGAGTGTATGCAAATCATGGGCAACATGAACGTGCTTATTAACTAGATCAAGGATCATGATCAAACCTTGGAAGCACTCTTGTACACTCTATAGACTAAGATCTATGACCAAGGAGAGATTTTAGACAGAAAGGAAATGGTGAAAGCCAATGTTGAGGCCTTCCATAAGGAGCTAGAGAAAATGGATGTAATTTTGGTTACTACTACATCCTCTAAGATAAATAAGATAATTTTGGTTACTACCACATCCTTAGAAGAAATCAAGCTAGCCATTAGAGGCTTTGAAGACATCAACACCGAACTTAAAGAGAATACGCCCAAGTTTTACGCTCTCATGAGTTTAAATACTAATTACAAGGTCAAACTAAAGTTTTTGTATGAGTTAATGTTAAGACCCTAACCTCTTAGTGGAGTATTCACACCAACATGACATCCACCTAGGTGTGAGAGGATCATTTTGATGAGTGGTTAGCCTTTGGGCTTTTTGTAGCCAACTGGAGGTTTTAGTGCATATCTTGTGCCAGCTGGTATGTGGCTAACTATCTCCTAAATTTTTAGGGTATATTTGAGGATTTAAAGAAATGTGGCAGATGCAACACCAAGTTCATGAAGTCATGGAGTTGGTGGTTATGATGATAGAGTTCCAACTTGACACTTAGTGTGCAAATTCTACCCTAACAAAGATGATCTTGAAGGATTATTTAAGGAACTTGAGACAAAATAGAAAGAGAGATGAAGGACTATAGTGAAGCTCTATAGAAATGCTCTTAAATATATATAAACATTGTTTTGGAATCCTTTAAGGCTTACAAATAGTATGGAGGCCATTCTGGGTTTGATTGTATGTGCCCAAGCTCATTTGTGAGCCTCTAGGTTATTAACATTGTGATATGGATATACACTTTGTTATGGAATTTGATTAATGATGAAGGCTAGTGAATTAAAAATATGCTATGTTGGGTTTTCACATCCTCTGGTGTTATTAATGTGATGCAAACAATGTTGATGTTATGCTTTGATTTAATTATGTTAATAATATTCATGCATTTTACTAGTTTGCTTCTTTAATGTAGTCCCTATAATGAATCATGACATCATCATTATTTTCCATAAACAATGAGTATAAATTATATGCCAGTATCCCAATCCTTGTTAAGATCACATGTATAGTATGAGTAGATTGAGTAAAAGTAATCCTATGACCCCTTAAGTGCCTATATGACACTAGGCTTAGTTTGTAATAAGGTAAGTGCCTTTGGATCTGCCTTATGTTTTCATTGAAGTGCTAAATTCACCTAATTAAATCCTCATGTTATGGCACAACTATCATAATGTGGGCCCCAATTCCTTCTCAATTGTACTTTAGGTGAGCACATAAGGCTTATGCCTTATGTGAATTGATGTTGGTGCAGTTGAGTGGTTATATGTTGAGTGTAAAGGGAACATCCTTTGCTGTGCCTAGTTATAGTAAATTGAGAACTAACTAGACTTTAATACAACAATATCCCATAATAAATTTAATGATTAAATGCTTTACATAAGGATTACTAAAGCATTTTCCATTTTACTCTTCTCGAGGCATTCACTTCTAAAACATGGCTAGGTTTCATCAAATGCTAATTTGTAGAGTTTATAAAGTAACAAGATCACATTTAATATGAGTGATACCCTATTAATGAAAACAAACTATAGTTTTATTCATTTAATAAAGTACATTCAAAATTTAAATGGTTATGGCTACTTAAAGCTATCTTCATTTCATACCAAAAATAAATAAATGGATCCCACTATTAAACTTGCACATAACCTAAAAAGTTTCCATAGTTGTTCATTTTAGTATGGTAAGAAAGAGACTGGTGAAATCTCCAAAAAGACTTGTAAATATATGATTTCATATGATATCATTATAAGAATCTACCATAAATAATCATACATCTAAAGTTATATTAATCAAGACCATATCAAGTTTATAGTCTACAACTATAAAGTTTCCACCAACTACCCTATTTAAGAAAACAACAAATATTCTAATGACATCTCATGAAACATAGAGGTAAATCACCCTATCTAACATTATGTGAATAATAAAGTCAAATAATGCTATTTAGACCACAAGGTTACAATCTTCATATAATGTCATTAAACCTTATTTTCTAGAATTATTGATAATAATAACATCCAATCTAAATCTTATTCTCAAGAGTTACTCATTTAGCAGTAAACCCAAGACATACATAGAGATGTGTAAAGTTTACCATCTACATTGATACTCATAATAAAAAGTATTTCTTGCGAAGTGTAATGACTACAATCCACTTTTTTATGGAAACAATTTGAATTATCCCATGGATAAAATGGAAACATTATATCAACCATAATTAGGCTTTTAAGAAAAAACTAGCTAGAACAAACTACTATTGGAAACCTAAAACCATCAATTCCTCATTAGAACCTTCTTACAATTTGACGTTAAGGCCGCGATTGTCTATTTGGAGGGTGATAATGATTTTTATCAAAATTTAAGGCTAATTTTAATCATGAAACCAAATCAAGCCAAATTTAGAGTTTCAACATTGGGAGAAATCATAGCTACTATATACTAGGCCATCAAGAGTAGAACAACCCTAATACCACTATCAATACAATATAGTACACTTTTAGTTACTTGTACAATATACAGTGATTAAGTACTATACAACTTACCAAGAAGAAACAAAGTATTCAGTGTTATACAATCTTTCATAAAGTTACTTCAAGAAATGTGTCTTAATAAAGGAAACCCAAACACATCACCTATAGGTGCATGTATATTGGATATATAATAAACATGTATGAAATATTACCATAGTCAGGGGTTATTCTTAACCTCAATATTAAAGAATAGAAATTAGTAATAAGTCCATTGACCTTAAATGATGCATATAATAGGTAAGTATCACCACAATCTCCTAGACTAAATTAGGGTATGATTCCTTTTAGCACAATCCACTACCCATGCAAGTCATGGACTGGAATGACTTAAATCAATGTAATATCAACTAACCACTACATTAATTCATAAATTCCTCATTTTGAGAACATTAGCATCATACCAATGCATATGCACAAATAATTAAATAACAAGAGTAAACCTAAGTATAGTAGAGCTTCATAATAGTGAGCACCCCCTTTTTCATATGGTGTTTTCATGCTTAATATAAGTCCTTCATATGTTATAATAGAATAAAATCAATATAACATGTTTAATAACAACATGTTTCCATGTTCCCATATTTACATGTTGTAATACTACAATCATAATGTAAATGATCTAAAAAGCATGCTATAGCAGTAATAGCTTTTCCATACATAGAGTACACAAGATTCAATGATATTAACCTTACATCACCCAAGACAATTCAATATAGATTATCTAATAACCATTATCCATTGTAGATGACTACTGAGTAATCAAAACTCTAGATAAAACTTCATATTCTTTCATTCAAAAAAGGTACACACTTTGGCAACTCAGATCTATGAAGTTACTTCACACTTTCATGTAATAAGTAATCAAAGACATGTTAATGCAATATATTCTTCTCAATGCACGATAGAACCATGTTACATTTTTAATTAGTCATAATATACGTGCCAATATAAATTTAAATCAATCTTTTCCAAAATAGTCAAGCATCAAAACAAAGATATTTGTTCTTAGAATATTCCACTAGGTCTAAACATTAAAAGTGACTAAGCCACAAACTAAAAAATACAAGAGTAATACATCAATCTCAAGAATAATTCAATGCTAATAGAGCAACTAGATTAATTTATCTATCTTTAAATTATAGTAGTCAAGAGATACAACATAGTTTCCAATTACTTATTATATTCCTATTAAATAATAACTGATAGTACATCTTAAATAACCTTATACATGTATTCCAATACAATGTCAAAGAAAATTTACTGATAACCATAGTTTATCATTGATCATTAACACTACTATACACATGATATATTTTCAACTACTAAGAATAAATCATCCAAAGACTCAAGCACTTCTGATAGAATTCCTTGTTCACAAACACCATAAATAATGTGAAAGTTAAACACATCCATATGGTGACCCTTCCCATCCCAAACATTAGTGACGGGGTTACAAGAGTCCCCCAAATGAAGGCTCAATGGCATACAAATAAATGAGAGAAAAGGTTTTAGAGAGATATCACAAGTCCACCAGGATTACAATTGGCTCATAGGGTCACTTAAACATACAACAATAAACTAAGAAACACATAGTCCAAACAATTAGAGATACATAAAGCATAATGTCATTTCAAGACAACAAGCTTTTATGGATGTTTTCCATGAATTCATTCATTATATGTGAACTGATGGGTGAGATGAACCAATCACATTATTTACCTACTATACCCTTAACCTAAAGCATCCTTTGGGAGCCGCTAACTTGTGGCTTACATAACCCCTTATATTATATTTATATATGAGCTCATTTGGGTAATTAGGTTGGCCTATGGAGTAATCATGGCCTAATTAGAATATAAATTGGACATAGTAATTAGTAGTTGATCATCATATTATAAATTTTGTTCTTATTATAAGGTTGTGGAGGTTTCCACCTTGAAGTGTCTCATCATTTACTCATATATTATGTTTTATTTCAGTCATATTATGGTCTATTGATGTTATTTTGCTCTACTAGTGAAGTATTTCATTGTAAGTGGTATCAGAGCATCGATTTGGGACATTACATGGGTGAAAACCTCATATTATAGAATCACTTATATCTTACAATCTATATAGAATTTATCTCCATTATTTTTAGTTTATTTTGAGGATCATTTAAGGACCTTTCAATAAAAACTGTTTTGTGTGAGTTATTACTAATTTAGTGTTTTTTCTATATTTTCTCTAAAGCCCATATTTTGAGGATTTTTTTAGATTTATTTACATTTACAGAAAGCTTAAAAAATATAGTGGGTGTTTTTTATTTTTATTTTTTGATTTGAGTCCAACATCATTGCAAAAACTATTTGTCAAATTTGGGTCAAAGGTGACATTCAATATTGACATTATTCAACCTTGTTTTGGTAGGACTACAAACTAGGGGCCAAGGTAAGGGTGCTAAAAATATGAGTAAAACTCCTCAAAAAGAATATATGGATTTAAAAGGGTAAGTTACTGGATCATTTGTTCTATGAGTTTTTTAGATGGATCACAAAGTGAATAAGCTTGAGTACAATCTGCAAGGCATATAATCTTATGTGCAAGGCATACAATCTAATGTGAAAGATATATAAGTTGATTTGTAAGGCATACATTCTAAAATTAAGGGTGTATAACCTACTTTGGAAAATATCATAAAGAATTTACATAATATTTAGCAAAACCAACCACCTATCACCATTACACAACCACACTAGGGTGGATCTTCCAGCCATCCCAATCCTAATACAAGTTCCGTGTATCTAAGGAACATGATGCAAAAAATGGAAATGTGAAATTTAAATTAGAAAGATCCAATCACCTCTATAAACCAAATAGACAACTTTTTTGGTATACATCAGATCCCATGTGGATAAAACATGTTCATGACATTCCTATATCTAGAACCAAAATAATTCATTTGGTATCGATGGTTTTATGCTAAAAATAAGAAGAAGGTTCCCAATCTCACCTTATATTATTTTATAGAGGAGTTCAAAATACATTATACTAATAATGTGATTGATAACCACTTTATCTAGTTACCAAAGTTGAGATAAATAGGGGTAGTCAAGGATTATATTCATCAATTCCAATACTTATTGTTACATGTGGACAACATTCATGAGGAGTAATTGGATGACCTATTTCTTGGAGGTCTCAAGGACCATATTGAACATGAGGTATGCTTTAATTCCCTTACTATCTCTGAATATATTCACATGGCTCGTAAGATAGAGGAAAAAAAATTATTCAGCAAGTGATAGTCATTCACCAACTTCATATATTGAAGCAATCCATTAAATTATTTCATAAACCTATAATATTATCCCCTCAAAAAATTTAAGAGAAGTGTGTAAAATGGTTATGTTTTGGTTGTGATATCAGTGAAGAAAATGGCATAAATGTGTTGAGAATAAGTTGTTCTATATTTCAGGTTCTAATTAATATGAAGAGGATAATAAGGCCTTGGGGGAGGAGGAGGAAGATACATGAGAGGTACTTATATATTCCCACCCTAAAAGCTCATGTATTTAAATTTTTGTAGTAGGAATCCAATGGAAAAGATACATTAGTCACTTGTTAGTAGAATCAAACATCCAAAAACAAGATCATGACAAAGCATTCCTAAGCCTAGATACTAGGGGGAGCGATTATAACAAGAAAAAACACAACACAACTAGATGAACAAGAGATAAATCCCTTTCACATTATTTGTAGCTATGAATCTCTTTTTGAAGTGGTAGTTAACTTGCTCATCTTGTGTCCAAATGGAGTCTTCGTCGACACTCTTGATTTTCAGGCAACACCTCCCCTTTGTCTACTATGGTTTTAGCCTTAGTATGTATTGGTCTATGAATCTTCTCTTATAAATTATACATAATAACTTTAGACAAAAGAGTTTTTTGGAAGTGAGTGTGAGACCTCTTGTATTTATAGGTCAGAGTTTTTTGGAAGTGAGTGTGAGACCTCTTGTATTTATAGGTCTTAAACTAACCCCAACCTTGGTGTGATTAGGTTTAGGCTAAACTTAGGTTAGACTTGGGAGTACAAATGCATTAAATAATGTCTTTAATAATGAATTTATGGAGGCATGGGTCAATATTTCTGATTTGTAAGGCATTTATGTTGATATTTTGTAATTCTTAACTTTGAAGATGATGATGTCATTATGACATCATTTCCTTTCTATATTTATTGAATTTTAATTTTTAGAAATTAAAAATTTCACTAATTCAAAATGGATTATTTAACTAAGCATTTAATTTGATTTATTTGATTGATTAATTGTGCTTAGGCTTTTGGTCATTTCAAGAATTGGATCAAGTGCCCCACATAATTGGTCAAAAATGTCAGTTTACTATGTCACAACTTGACTAGGGATAAATTTGTGAGAGGATACTGTTGTGTATAAGGTAATACCATAAATAATGATTTGATGTAATTCTAGGAACTTGCATCCAATTTGTAGATGAATTTGGGATGTTTAGTGATTCCTAGGCTTAATTTGCATAATTTGGTAGAAACCAATATGAAGTCCATTTAGACATAGATGTGGCCAAAATGAGTGTCTACAATTTTTCCTTATTTTAATAGGAGTTACAAGACATAAGAAAAATAACATCTTCTTAAATGAAAAAGTCATTAATTTTTTGACTAATGCCCCAGAGGGTGGTTGATGAGTCCTGGATTCCCCCTCAAGGGATCGAGTAGAAAATAGTGTCATCGAATGAGCCCTTAAAAAGAGGAAATGACATGGTCTAGTCGTAATGGGGGTTGAAACTAATGATTTGACCAAAGGTGTTTATAATCATGGCACAGTGAAGGTGACCCAGTAGGGTAGATGGATTAAAATAATGATTTTTTCAAAGGCGGTTCTAATCATTAGCAAAGTGATTTTCCCCAACATGGCATATTTCCTATGTAATAAAATTGGGTTTGCCCTAGTAAGGTGGAATAGATCATGAATTGGTCAAAATAAATTTTCACATCCAAAAAAATTGGAAAAAGGAGAGTTCATGTAATAAATCCATAATACAGATGAATGATGAGTTAACACAGAGGATAGGTATGGATTTGGCCTACCTACTAATACATATACACACACCCCAATTAATAGTGATTACTAATCATTTTTGGTTTAATTACTATGTTTTTGGGTAGATATACTTTAAACAAGAGGAATTATTATTGATAACATCATTTGATAGCTCTATTTAACTTAATTTTTGTTGTATCTTGTGATACTATGCATCACAGTTATAGACAACTCTAATAACATTGTGTATCCTAATCATGGAAAACTTAATTTAAATTAAAACATAAACTAATTAGGTGAGAGATATCAATAATAAAATCCAAATAGAATATAATGTAATAGACTAAGTGTAGGAATGAATACAAATATTCACAACTCAAGTACAAGATATGGATAATCAAGACTCAAGTGCAAACAAAGTGTAATAATCCTATGGAAACTGAGGGGAAGGGAGGAACAAAAACACAATCTAAATTCAAAAAATAAACAAATCAATCCCAAGTTGTAAGCAAGAATCAAGTTTAAACTAATTGTTCTTGGATAGAAAACACTCAAAAGGAAAAACCATAAAGTAATAAGAAAATTATTTTGAGGTTCATGAAACAAACAACTACTGTAAAGCATAAAAAACAAATAAGTAATCTAAAGAAAATGAAGAAGTAAATAATGTAACTATTTTTTCACATGTAACATACGTGTTATGCTGGGAACAAAGGTTACCTCTAGGCTTCTGGGAACAACAACAAATAATAGTCAAGAGGAACAGAAGATTAAGGAAAGGGTGGCCAAGATGTCTCCAAATTCACTAGGCAATTGGATGTTGCCTACATAGTCCCATGGACATGAGTTCCATTATGGAATTTGGGATGAATATAGTCTCCAAAGATGTGGGATAGAATAAAATTGATGATAAGTAAAATATCTTGTAAAGGAAAAAATTAATGGTCTTATAAAATGGCGAGAGTGTGAGAGGTCTATGACTGGAAAAATGGTGACAGTATGAATGACTCCAAAAATAGTGAGTGTTAGAGGTCTAGATGCATTGGTGAATTAATTTCAAATTCACAAACACCCATAAAAGTGACTCACAAAATGGCAAGAGTGTGATAGGTCTAGGGTCCATTAGTGCATTAATTTGAAATTCAAAAACACCCACAAAAGTGACTTACAAAATGGAGAGAGCATGAGATGATATGACTCACAAAATGATGAGTATGTGAGAGGTCTAGGGTGCATTAGTGCATTAATTTAAAATGCATAAACACCCACAAAAGTGACTCATAAAATGGTGAGATCATGAGATGATATGACTCAAAAAATGATGATAGCATAAATGAATCATAAAATAGAAAAAGCATAAATGACTCACAAAATGATGAGAGTGTGAATGACTCACAAAATGGTGAGAGTGTAAATGGATTTAAAAATGGTGAGAGAATAAATGACTCATAAAATTAAGAGATCATAAATAACTCAAACCTATAATAAGGAATGGTCAATGAAAATGACAAATGAAATCAATCATCGAGACTAGTCGAGATGACCTGGGATACCCTATGCATGCAAATTCTACCTACATAGTCCTTGCGGACCTCAGGCTGATTTAGTTCACCAAAAAATGGGAGGGAACACTATAAACAAATGGAACAAGCAAATGGAAATGGTTATGATGTGATCCATGTGAAATATTTAGTTATACATGTTGACTAGGAGATACACATCCTTAGTAGCATGGATACAATATGAATGGCCTATTGTTGGAGACTTAAGGAGTTTAATTCTAGCATATTTCCATGTTTTTGGGCCATTTTTAAGTATCTCAACTTAATGAATAATTATGAGTTATAGAATGGGTTAACTCATAAAAAGGTTAAAACGTGGCTTAAGTTGCACATAAAATGGTGAGAGTGATTAGAATAAAGGTGGGTGATTTGACCTCATAAAACACTGAGCATTGCTTACATAGTCCAAATGGACCTCAATCCACTATAGTTCACCCATAGTTATGGATATGACTAAGTAACTACATGTTCATGAAATAAGAAAATAGTAGGGTATGAAATAATAGTCAGGCAAGGCATGGTAAAGGGTTTATCCTAGGCTATAGGAAACAATGACACAAGTAGTGTTAGGTTGTGGAGCTAAAAGCTTCAACTATGCAGATGAAAAAAAGGAGGATGCTAAAGTTTCAGAAGCACTGGCTTCGGCAGCATGACCGACGTCGGTCATGATCAGTGCAGAAGGTAACTGGTGTCGATAGGGAGTCGGCTGATGTCGATAGCACCAGGCAAGCAGGGATCGACGTCGATCACCTGTGTGTTCTAAAACTGTTCATTGCATGAATAGTTAGTTAAGTGAATGAAGTGTTTGCATGTAAAGGCTATTTCAAACCTTGAGCTGCGTGGATAATTATAACAAACTATGAGTCTAAGTTATTGTTCAAGTCTAGGATCTATTTATAGACCCATTGGCATGTATTGTAAAGTATGAGCTGATAAGGAAGGCAAGGAAGATCCTTCCATTGTAAGATCATTGAGTTGCAGGTTGTTGCAAGCTCATAGGAGATCTACATGTGTAAGTATGGTCTGTTGAATTGCAGGTTGCAGGTTCATGGGAGATCAACTTGAAGTACTATAGAGTGCTTGGTGTACTGGCAGGGTTATTACTGACTAGTTGGAGAGGTGAACACCAATTCTATGTGTGAGTTGTGTGTTGAGACCATTTTTTGGTAGGAGAGTGTTTTGAAGAAGAATTACTGTACACTTGAGGTGTGGGAAGCCTCTGTAAGGTGGAAGAGTGTGGCGGCTCTTTATTGTATTCTTTTTTGTACAAGTGTTAATACAAGATAGTGTATTGTCTCTCATATTCTGTGCTATTTGTGAATTCTAGTTACTTGTGCTTTTGGTATATTTTTGCATGTTTAATTGCTTATATTTGGTAATCATATTGTGCTCTTTCTGAGGAGCAAGATCCTAACAAGTGGGATCAGAACAAGTGTGTTTGTTCTTGGATTCCCTGATAACTGGTATCAGAGCTTTTGGTTGGGATACTAACAGGTTGGATTAGATCTGGTTAGTGTGTATTGATTACAGGTTACTCACAGGGGTTTTTGTTTGAGTGGGAGTAGAGCAATGGCAGAAGACAGTAAGCTATGAATGGAGAAGTTTAATGGCAAGAACTACTAATTATGGAGGATGCAGATTGAGGATTATCTGTATCAAAAAGATTTGTACTTACCATTGGGTGGAGTTGATTGCAAGCCCCAGGATATGAAGGATGAAGAATGGGAAGTTCTTGATCGGAAGGCTTTGGGATCTATAAGATTGAGTCTTGCATCGTCTGTGATTTCTAGCTTATCACAGTGGAAGACAACGGTAGAGTTGATGGAATCTTTGGCAAATTTATATGAAAAACCCTTGACTTTGAATAAGGTATTTCTTATGAAGCAATTATTTAAGTTGCAAATGTTGGAAGGTGGATCTGTTCATAGTCATCTTAGTGATTTCCATGGTTTGATAACCCAGTTAAGTTCAGTCAATATTGTTTTTGATGATGAAATTAAGGCTCTCTTAATCTGGTGTTCATTACTTGAAAGTTGGGAGAGTTTGGTAATGGCAGTTTCTAATACTACATCTGCTTCAAAAATCTTAAAAGTGGATGATATTGTGAGTGTGATCTTGAATGAAGAGATACGCAGGAAAAGCACAAGTGAATCATCAGGAAATGCTTTGAGTGTTGAAGGTAGAGGAAGGCAAAGAGAGAAGATCAAGCGTGGGAGATCAAGGTCCAAGATAGGCAGAAGATCCAAGTCCAGGTATGGCAGAATAACCTGCTGGAAATGTGGAAAGCAAGGGCACTTAAAGAGAGATTGCAGGTCAGGTGAAGATCAGCATGAAGGACATAAAGAAGAAGCAGATGTTGCAGATTATGTTGCACATGATGCTCTGGTATGTTCTTTGGATAAAGCAAAATATTGGATTTTAGATTCTGGTGCCTCTTTTCATGCATCTCCAAATAGGAATTTTTTTCATGAGTATGTCCAGGGAGACTTTGGAGAAATTTGTGTAGGGGATGGTAAGCCTTGTCAGATGGTTGGCAAAGGGAAAGTGAAGCTAAAATTGCAGACAGGTAACACGGGTGTTGAAGGAGGTCATGCATGTCCCAGTTCTGGAGTGGAATTTGATTTCTGTAAGAAGTTTGGGTGATGAGGGTTGCACAGTAACTCTCGCAATAGACTCTTGAAAGGTTACCAAGGGTGCACTTGTTGTAGCAAGAGGGAAAAAAGTAGGTACACTTTATCTATCTACTTGTATTACTAATTCTCTTTTTGGGTTATCTAATTCAGCTGTAGATTTGAAGATGTGGCTTAATAGGCTTGGTCACATGAATAAGAAGGAGATGCATGTTCTTGAGTCAAAGGGTATGCTTTAAGATTTGAAAGGCATGAATCGAGATTTCTGTATGTAGAAGAAGAAGGTGACATTTCTTGAGGAATCCGATGTTAGTGACAAGAACAAGAAAGCCTTGGTTTTCAAGGAGAAGGTGACGAACAAAGTTTAGCATAAGGGGCAGAAGAATTCTGAGTAGAGCAAGGGTGATTTGGACAAGGGTTTGATCCAAAAGAAGCTCGCAGGAAAAAGTTAGTTCTCACAAGAAAAACACAGAGACCGATGTCAGCAAAAAAATTGGCGTCGACATCCAGACAGGGACTGAGGTCGGCTATGTGTAGCTCGATGTTAGTGACTCAGGGTAGATAAACACCAGCGTCGGTAAGGGGGAACCGACATCGGCGATGAGGTAGTCGCAGGGAATCGACATCGGTCAGGTGCAGACTGAGATGTGACCGACATCGGTCACTGAGATGAATTTTGTGTGGACAACAAGCTGTCAAGGAGTCTCAAGCACCCATATGGAGGACTTAAAGGGTATGTAAGCCTCAAATTCATCATTTCCTTTTTTTACACTACTTGTTGCTCACTTATGGTAAAGAACCAAGAAGTTATTGAAGAAGCAAAACAGGTAGATCCAAGAAATAGTGGGAGCTTGGCATGGATGGAGGATGTGATTCCTTGGAGGAGAACCAAATAAGAGTTTTGGGTGGAGTTGCTAACTGGAAGAAAGCACTAAGAGACGAATGGATGTCCAGGATGAAGAAGAGCAGAAATGGATACGTGAGACAGAAGGCCAGGGTATATGGTCTTGTATAAGCTGCAGAATAATGGAGGTTTGATCATTGTGTTTCTCTTTACCAGGTTGGATAATATTAGCTACATTATCCTATTACTGTATGATGTGCTTATTGCAGGGTTACATATACAGGGAGTTGCTGAACTCAAGGTAAAGCTAGTTCAGGGGTGTGTCATGAGGAATCTAGGAGCAGCAAGATTCTTTGGCATGAGTGTGTTTTAAGGACATGGAAGGTCACATGTTGACTTTGTTTCAGGATGATTGTGTGAGACTGGTTAGCACGCTGATAGTTAGACAATTCACAGAACTATCTTGATTCACATAATGAGGTTAAGTGCATGGTATGTACTAGACTTGAGTTTTCCCAAGCAGTGGGAGTTGTCACAAGTTTGGAGTCAATCTAGGAAAGAAGCATTGGAGGGCAGTTCAGTGGATTCTTAGAGGGACCAGTAGCAGGTGCACATGTTATGCAGGTTCAAGTTATTTTCTACATGGTTTGTAGATGTGGACGTGGTAGGTGATTTGGATGACAGGGTTTGCACTACAGGGCTTGTGGTGGTTGATCTTCAAGAGTGATCTTGAAGAGGGATACAGAGCCAAGGGAATAAACTAGACAAAGTATAGGTACAGGTACAGGTACAGTTGTAGCTATTTATCTCCAAGTGGGAGATTGTTAAGTTATGGAGCTAAAAGCTTTAACTATGCAGATGAAGAAAAGGAGGATGCTGAAGTTCTAGAAGCATCAACGTCAGTAGCATGACCGACATCGGTCATGATCAGTGCAAAAAGCAACCGGCGTCGACAAGGAGTCGGCCGACGTCGATAGCACCAGGCAAGCAGGGACCGACATCGGTCACCTGTGTGTTCCAAAACTGTTCATTACATGAACAGTTAGTTAAGTGAACAGAGTGTTTGCATGTAAAGGCTATTTCGAGCCTTGAGCTATGTGGATAATTATAGAAAACTAAGAGTCTAAGTTATTGTTCAAGTCTGGGATCTATTTATAGACCCATTGGCATGTATTGTAAAGTATGAACTGATAAGGAAGGCAAGGAAGATCTTTCCATTGTAAGATCATTGAGTTGCAGGTTGTTGCAAGCTCATAAGAGATCTACATGTGTAAGTATGGTCTATTGAATTGCAGGTTGCAGGTTCATGGGAGATCAACTTGAAGTACTATAGAGTGCTTGGTGTACTGGCAAGGTTATTACTGACTGGTTGGAGAGGTGAACACCAATTCTGTGTGTGAGTTGTGTGTTGGGACCATTTTTTGGTAGGAGAGTGTTTTGAAAAAGAATTACTATACACTTGAGGTGTGGGAAGCCTCTATAAGGTGGAAGAGTGTGGCGGCTCTTTATTGTATTCTTTTCTGTACAAGTGTTAATACAAGATAGTGTATTGTCTCTCATATTTTGTGCTATTTGTGAATTCTAGTTACTTGTGCTTTTGGTATATTTCTGCATGTTTAATTACTTATATTTGGTAATTATATTGTGCTCTTTTTGAGGAGCAAGATCCTAACAAGTGGGATCAGAACAAGTGTGTTTGTTCTTGGATTCCCTGACAAGTAGGTTACCCCTAGTCTATAGGAAAAAATTACATAGGTAAGTTTAACCTAGGCTATATGGAGTAATGAAATAGTATAGAATGTTTTCTATAATGGAGGATGCAATTGCCAAACTAATGTCATATTACCCCAAGATACTACCCTTGAAAGAACATGGTCAAAGAGTCACAAGACTAAATCAGATGATGAAACCACATCTGAATCCAACCAATGAAGGTGTCTGAAGTATCAATGAATTGGAACCAAGGTCAAAATTGGAATAGGGGAGGGAAAAAAACTTTGGCCAATAGGGAAGGTATAAGAGGAAAGGTATATGGTATGATATAAAGAAGGTGATGTTACAACATAACTTAAATGATCCTCATAGACAATACTCTAGGTCACTCAATTAAAAAAGTACTTGAGATGTACCATGTTCATTAGTTCATTAAATTCATTTCCTTATAGTGTATCCAACATGTATGATCTAGAACCATAGTTAGCAACAATCACATAAGGTCTCAGCTAATTAGGCTTGAACTTGCCCTTTTTCTTGTGTTCAATATTGGTGTTCTAGTTTTCTTTGAGTACAATATCACCAAGTTTGAATCCTCTATATTTCACATGCCTATTATATTGGCCACTCAAATAATTTTAGTATGTTTGAAGGTTATTCACATCTTTCATGCATTTTTTGTCCATTAGTTCTAGGTCTTGCAAACAATCTACTATGTAATCCTCATCATCAAGGATATGTTTCAATTAAATGTGTAGAGAAGGTAACTCAAACTCCACAGGAAGAATGGAATCAGTGCCATAAACTAGGGAATAGGTCATGGCTCCTTTTGGAGTGCATAAGTTGGTTTGGTAAGCCCAAAGGGCATTGAAGAATTGTAAGTTCCAGTCAAAACCAACATCGTTGATGATCTTCTCAATAGTCTTGACAATTGTTTTATTATATGCCTCTACTTGGCCATTACCTTAAACGTAATATGAAGTGAAAAAATGTTAGGTAATGTTATATTCAACATAGAGGAATTTAACATACTTATTTTTGAATGAATCACCATTATCAGATATATTTTTAGAGGGGATACCATAATGACAAGTGATATGATAGAAAATGAATTTGTAATTTTTTTTGCCTATAACGCGAGAGGAGTGGCTTCCACCCACTTAGTGAAGTGCTTAGTGGTAGTAAGAATATGTTTATGGCCATCTAAGGAGGTAGGGTTAATCTTTATTATGAGGTCGACCCCCCATGTTGAAAATAGCCATGGCATAGTCATTGGATTGAGTGTTCAGGCTAGAACATGTATCAAATTAGAATGCTTCTAACCTTGTTTACACATTTTAACATAAGTATTTGCATTTGCTTCCATGGTTGGCCGATAATAACCAGTATGCAGTAATATTTTTGGCAAGGACAACCCCACTACTGTGATCCCCATGAACCCCTTCATATTCTACCCTCAACATTAGTCCATATTCTACTAAGGTTAAATAACAAAGTAACATTCCATCAAAACTTCCAGGATAGAGTGTAGGTCCAAATAAGATATAATAAGAGGATTTGTGGGTGAAGTCTTTTTTTTAATTTATAGGAAAGGTCTGGTGGAAGGACTTGGTGATGAAGGTAATTATATAGTTTAGAATGCCAGGTAGAACTAAGAACAATAATATCAAAAATCATCTCAATGACTGAAGGTTCATGAGCAGGATGTACAATATGTTTAATGAGGAATTAATAATATCTTGCTTTATATATGATTCAGATCATAAGACCAATTGTATCCATCACATTTGTTGTTCTGTTATTGGTTTGAGGTATTTCTTCAAACTAAAGGTGGAAAATCTATTGCATGAGAGTGTCCACCATGGATTTATAAGGTACCAAATTCTTGTCCTTGGTCTAGAATTGGTCTGTAACCTGATTAATGATAATCTATGAACCTCCATATATTAGTACATGTTGAATGTTCCACTATACTACTAAATGAAACCTTGCTATGAGTGCTTTATACTCAACCATGTTATTGGTACAAGGAAAGTTGATATGGAAGGACTTGGGAATGAGATCCCCTTGTGGTTTTATGAATAACAATCCTATTCTTGACCCATGAGACATGAAATAACCATCAAAATATAATTTCCATTGCATCTCTTTAGGAGGTGTTTTTTTTACTGTCATGATATACTCATCTAAAAACCCACATGTAAGCAGTTGAGTGTCAAGAATAGTAGCTTTAACGAGTTGGACTTAAATTATCTATCCCTTGATGGCCTTTTAGTTATCATATTCAATCTTGAAATCACTTATAAATATAATCCATCTAGCCATATATCCTTATAAATCTATTTTTGAAAGAAGATACTTGATTGGATCTACTTTGGCAATGACAATGGTTTTATTATTTAACACACAGTGACATAAAATCTATCCTATAAAGACCATAGCTAAATAATATTTCTTGATCGACCTATAATTGTGCTCATACATGAACAATGTGTGGCTTAGGTAATAAACAACATGTTGCTTCCCATTTTCATGCCAACATTTCCCCCATGACATTTTTAGTTATAAATAGGTGGAGTAACAATGGTTTGTCTTGCATGGGTGGAAAAAAATAGGTGGAATGGCCATGTATTCTTTCAATTGGTCAAAAGCCTTTTGGTAATTTGCATTCCATGAAAAATTAGTTCTCTTTTTCATCAAATGGGTAAATATATGGCACTTGTCAGCTAATTGTGATATGAAGCATCTGATTGATTGTATCTTGCCCTACAAATTGCATAGTTACTTAAAATTAGATGTTGGAGGCATCTCAGTAATGGATTTGACTTTGGATGGATCGCATCAATACCCTTTTAAGAGATAATGAAACCTATAAATTTATCTTAAGTGACACCAAAGACACACATTTTATGATTAAATGTAACCTTGTACTCCTAAAGTCATTCAAATAACTTTCGAAGCATAGTTGGATGTTCGGCATAGGCATGGGATTTACCTAATATTTCATCGACATCATCCTCAATTATATTGTACATCATATCATGGAAAATTATTATCATTACCTATTAGTATTTTACCCCTATATTCTTGAGGCTAAAAAACATACCCTGATTATAAAACATTCCCCAAGGAGTGGTGAACACTATCTTATGTTGGTCTTATGGTGATATATTGATTTGATTATACCTTAAAAATCCATCCATAATGGAGAGCATTTCATACCTAGATGTGGAGTCAACAATCATGTTGATATTTAGTAGAGGAAAGTTTTCCTTTAGGAAGGCCTTATTAATGTGATAGAAAATAACACATAATCTAATACATTCTAGATTTTTGCTGACTAGCATAATATTGGAGATCCACTCCAAGTAATCAATAAGATGAATGAATCTTGCATATAAGAATTTATCTAGTTTTTTCTTGAGTAATATGATAATGTGAGGATGCATTTTTCTTAGTTTTTTCTTGACTGGTTTGGCATCAAGATGTATAATAAGATGATGTATGACCAAGGTGGGGTCTAAACCTGGGATGTCAGAATATGCTGATGAAAAAATGTTGAAAAACTCCCTTAGGAGGGATATAAGGACTTCACGCTCCTCTTCAGTGGGGGATGCACCTAATTTAAGATAATATTCATGAAGACTCTATAAATAGTGGAAGACTTGAGAGAGTACATAAGAGTAGATGTGATATTAAGTGAAGGAACCTTTGAAAGAGAAGGCGTAGGTCAATGAGTACCATCAAAGAGAAAAAAGGATTAGTCATGTTTATTTGATCAATTTTATGAATGTGAACACATAGGTCATTGGATCTAATAATCCTAGAAGAGGCAAATTGAGCTAGTAAGCCCTAGAGGCTCACTGGGTGAGTATGCTTAGTGAATGGATTGAAGAGCTAAGTAGGTTGAGGAGTGTGTGAATGACTTACAGGTTATGTTTCTAATGTTGAGATAGAGTTGTTATAGATTTTTTTATTATGTATGTTTTTAGAAGTGAAGAGTGATCCAAAAGGGTGTTTTAGATGCATTTCTTGTGTATACAAGTTTATGAGAGTGTAAAGGGGAATGAGTGTAAGTAAGAGAAGTCCATCATCAGGTATGGAAGACATTAGATCAAGTGTGGAGATTAGATCAAGGTAGCTAAGTGGGTGCTTAGTTATTTATGGGATTGGTTCCTCCTTCTGGGATGGGGGTGTCACTAAATTAAGGGATGGGTGTTCTTTGATCAATGGGTGTTGGTATAAATGTTGGATCTTATTTTATAGGAATATAGTCCATCTCTTAGGGTTCAATGAGTATTATCCTCTAAGAGGGTTTCCCACATATATGATGTGTTCATGTGATGTATTCTCTTATGTATGCTTTGCATGTACATGCTTTCATGTTTATGTTGCTTGATAAATTTAATGTATGCTAAATGTTTAAGAGTTGGGAATTGAATATCTTGCATCACTGATTAACCCCCCCTCTCATTGATTATGCCTCTAACAATTGGTATTAGATAAAGACCTTATTTTTATGTTTAACCACTTGAAGGTGATCTAAGGTAAAATATTGTTAAGCAATTAAAGAAAGAGAATCAAGAGTTGAAGGCTCTAGTGGAGTTCACTTATGCATGTCTAAAGTCAAGTGAAGAAAAGTGTAATCAACTCAAAGTACTTATTGACAAGTACAGTGGTAAGATGAGAGAGTATGATCAAGAAAAATATTAGAAGAAGACCATGACATAAAAATTTAAGGCTATTACAAATGAGTGTATCAAGGTCAATAAGGAGCTAGAATCCTTAAAGGCAAGATCAAGATAAAAATATGATAAAGATAATATCAAAAATTTTGAGGATAAATTAAGGGTTACAAAGATAAATCTGAGTTGAAAAGAGAAAGAATGCAGACATCTCAAGACTCAATCAGAAGAGACAAATGCCAAGTTGAGTTCAAAGCAAGGCGAGCATGATAAGTTAAAATATAATCTTGATTCTATAAAGATTATTGAAGAGAAAGCATGTAGTTTGAAGGATGACATCACTAAAGAAGCTAAGAGGGATAAGGAGACCATTCAAGATCTTAGAATTTAGTTAGAAGATGTAAGTTCAAGTATGAGAGTTAAATATGATGAGAGCATTCAATTGAAGACAAAGCTAGATTCATTAAAGGATGAGCATGAGAAATTTATTGTCAAGGTAAATAGGATTGAGAAAGAGTAAGAGAGGTTAGATCAAGATAATAAGTATGAAAGCACCAAGATCAATAAGAAATAATCTATCAGGAATCCAAGTGTTATGAGGTATGAAAGATATTTTAATGGTCATTGTTATTCTTATCACTAGTTTGGTCATAAGGCAAGAAACTATAGAAGGAAGAGAATTTGGTTAGCTATATGTATGGATAATATAGTATGCTATAATTATCATGTCATGAGACATATTATTAGATTCTTCCCTGTAATACATGGGAAAATAATAACCCAGGTATGGAGACCTAAGATAGTTAAGGTTGAGAATAATGAACCTAAGAGACAAGATGGTATGTTTTCTAAGTTTCATAATATTCATCAAGGAAAAGGTAAGAATGATGTTATTTATTTCAATTGTCATCAAGTTGGTCACATTTCTAGATATTGTAAAAGAAATCTCTCAAGTCATAAGAATGTGCATGAACATCCTAGTGTGCTCAAGAAAGGTCAATCCTTGATCTAGAATCCTAAGGAAGTGAAGAGCAATAAAACTAATTCATTTGAGATAAAAGATCAAGGTGGAATGCCTACTATAATTAAAAATGAATAAAATATGAAGAAGGTTCAGGGATGCCAAGAGAATGTGTCATCTATCTAGATAGAAAAGGAGAATCAAAATTTAGTTTAAGTAGAGCTCAAGGAGAAGACCTAGGTGCTAGTTGAGATAAATTCTAAGGTGTGTATGGATACAAGTGAACATCCTATTGTTTTTGAGCATGTTTTATGTGAAGAACATCATTTATCAATGCATAGTGATGATGATATTTCTTTAGTTGATTTTTTTGTCATAAATCTTTGTTAGAAGAAAAGGAGAATATTTCAGTGAATGAACATGTTGCTTATCCTAACCCTAAAAAAAAAAAGAATAAATGTCAATATCAAATGACCAAATATGGTTTGTTTTCCATAATTTACATGAAGGAAAGTCAAGATTTTTATTATCTACATTAGTTGAAAAATATGAAGCAAAGAATGAACTCAAGGATCTATTTAAAGTCAGTTTGGTGATGAGGTAGGACTAAAACTCAAATGGGAGTATGGAGATATGGGAGTCTCCTAAGTTTTGGTACTTTTAGTCTCACCATGTCAAAGGGTTGTCTCTTTCTAAGCTTCAAGGAATCACTTGAAAATAAGAGGAAGCATGGTGGATACTTATTGAGCTTTTATTGTTGTTGCAGGACAAGATAGATCATTAAAATGAAGATGTTAGTTTTGAAGGACTGTAGGTAGAGAATGGAAGTTTCCAAATGTCTGATCAAGGATGGTGTGTTCTTTAGATATTCTATTACATAGAAAGGTATGTTGATCTTGTTAAAATATACTCAAGGTGTGTTCAGATTTTTTGGTTCTAAAGGTGAGATCTTGTCAATTACTTAAATTGATTGAGCAAATAATAAAGATTGAAAAAAGGCTATTGGAGTAGAAGGAGAATGTTTTGTCATATTCTTGATATCATGAAGAATGTTTCATAATTATATCTATGATAAGTGGGTGTCTCTACCTATGCTCCTCAGGAGACATATTTTTGTGTGGAAACAAGTATCCATGCTCTAGGTAATGATCAAAGTTTCAATCAGTACAAAGCTTGAAGGAAAAAGGTAAGCAAGAGATTGTGAAAGATAAGATTATAGATAGACTTTGAGAAGGTTAAATTAGTTTAGATTCTATTTCAAGAGTTTGATCAGTCAAAACAAGGATAAGTAATTGAAGGACAATAATATCATTTGAAGATGTGTTTGGTTAAGGGGGAGCTAACTCAGTTATCGTGTGTGGCTTGAAGAAGATTTTAATAATGTAAGGGGGAACATATGTGAATATGATTATATCATGATAAAGGTGTGAAGATGTCTACTACAATTGTGAATTCAATAAAATTGACATGATGACTTGATTAAACCAAGTCATGTATTTTGAAAATTATTGAATCTTCATGCATGAGTAAAGAGAGATTATGAGTTATATAGGTAGATAGGTCCAAGGATAAAAAAATATCAAGTTTAAATTGGTTTATATGTAAGAATAGATGAGATGAGATGGATCTTGATGTTAGGGGTAGATTTCTAAGGTTTATGAGTAGTTTGTTAGGTCTAAGGATTAGAAAAGTCCAAGTTTAGATTGGTGCATGTCAAAGGGGATGAAATTGATTCATATTATTTAAGGTATGTAAGTATCCTAAGCATATTAATAGTAATTGAATTAAAATATATTGTTTGGAAATGATTTTTGTCATATTGAGGAAGAGGCCCTTTATCATTAATGTCAAATTAGGAGAAAGATCAGAATGAAGATGAAGAAGTTCAAATGAGTATGAAGTCATTCTGAGGGTGTTTTTCCATCAATGATAAAGGGGGAGATTGTTAAGCATATTCATTGATGTTTGATTTTCATTAATGTCAAAGAAAGCATGAGATACTAGTGCATTAATGACAAATAAGTTGTGTTTGATATCTTAGTAAAGATATGGCACATTTTCAGGTCTATAAAGACAAGAAGAAGATAATGAGGCATCTATAGATATCTTGGTGAAGCTCTAGTATGTCACTTGATCATTTGGAATGAGAAACATGCATCTTCTAGATTAAGAGAATCCAAATAATCACTACACATCATGTAGATATAAATGAACCAAAAAGTTTGGGCATTTAATACAGGGTCTTATAAAGTCAACCAAGGTCAAAGGATTTCATGGAGATGTTGTCTATAGTTCCAAGAAGGCCCCTTAAATTTTTTTAATCTTGAAGTGTTTTCAAGCTCAAGTTATAAACCTTAAAATTTGCTCTTACAGACTACATTGGGCTAGAGATCAACAAGTTAAACTACATTGAAGTCTGAGGTCACTAGTTAATTAATCCAAAAATGAGCATTCATCATCCAGATATTGATCCAATGGTGTGTATTTATTCAAAATGTCAAAGTATCTAAGATTGCATGCACTAATGACAAGTTTAATTATCTCATTGAGTTGATATTAAATCAATGGTTTGTGGGTGTTCATACTGATAGATATTGATGGTGTGGGTTGAGTCAAAAGTCAAATATGTAGAAGGTATGTAGAGATGCCAAGTGGCATAATCATTGGTGCTCTAATCTAAGATCAATGGTGAGAATTTCAAGATAAAGTCTAAGCTACTCAGAGGATATTGATGGTGTGTATTTATCCATAGTTTCCAATATGCACAAGATGAGGTTAAGGTGTTCGATGTTTAATAATTTCTTAGTGAATATTGGAATTTGAATATTCAAATTCATGAAGGAAAACTAGTATACAAGTTTTGAGCTATAAATTTTAATCCAGACAAATTTATTGATGAAATAAAAAGAAAAGTGGTAAAGGACTCCAAGGAACATCTAGAGAATCTAATCAAGAGGTTTGAATGTTTGTATAATAAAAGCTATGGAGTTTCAAAGTTGGCTGTGTTTGACCATATTCTACAAGTGACCTGAGAAGGATAATTAAATTATTCTTGATAGTATTTTGATGTTTTAAAATGATAAAAATATTGGAGAGTATTGTATACTAAATGAGGATTATCTATGTGGTTTTTGGAGGTTTGACCAATCCATATTTAGTATGAAAAAATGCTTGTAAGCTGATTATATGTTTGTTCATGGTGATTAAATGTATAGAATAATGTTTGTGCATTTTGTGCTTTAGTAGATGAGTGTGTTGGTGGGAGAAATCACCTAAAGATGTATTAGATATCATATATATTAGACCCATGTATTTTAAATTGATTATATGTTCTTAATTTTCTTGATGGAGTGTTGATTGGGTGAATAGATCTCTATGAGACCTATAAGGGATATTAAGGCCTGATTGAAAGACATGGCTACTTAAGTGTGACCCATAGATGCTATGACCAACCTATGAAAATGTATTTGAGATTTTTATTAGCATCTTAGTTATCTTAATGGTTAAGTCAAGTCTTATATCTGATCAAGAAGATACTATTCATGAATACTCTATAAATAGTGGAAGAATTGAGAGAGTAGATAAAAGTAGATGTGATATTGAGTGAAGGAACCTTTGAAATAGAAGGCACATGTCAATGAGGAACATTAGAGAGCAAATAGGATTAGTCATATTTATCTGATCAAGTTTATGAATATGAACACATAGGTCATTACATATAATAAGAATAGAAGAGGCATATCAAGCTAGTAAACCCTAGAGGCTTGTTGAGTGAGTATGCTTAATGAAGGGATTGAAGAGATAATAAGGTTGAGGAGTGTGTTCATGACCTAAAGGTTATGTTGCTAATGTTATGATAGAGTTATTTTAGGTTTTATAATTGTTCATGTGTTTAGAAGTGAAGAGTGATCCAAAAGGATGTTTTGGATAAATTGCTTGTATATGCAAGTTTGTGAGAGTGTAAAGGGAAAAGAGTGCAAGTAAGAGAAGTCCATCATTGAGTGTAGAATAAACTAGATCAAAGGTGGATATTAGATCAAGGTATCTGAGTGGGTGCTTGGTTTCTTAGGGTGTTGATTCCTCCTTGTGGGATGGGTGTCTCACTAAACTAAGGGATGGGTGTTCCTTGATTAGTGGGTGATAGTCTAAATGTTGGATATTATTATATAGGACTATAGTCTATCTTACAAGGTTCAATGAGTTTTATCCCCCAAGAGGGTTTCTCACATATATGATGTTTTCATGTGATGTATGCTCTTATGTATCCTTTAGATGTATGTCTTTTAATGTTTATGTTGCTTGATCAAGTTGATGTATGCTAAATGTTTAAGAGTTGGAAATTGAATTGCATTATCTTACATCATTGATTCACCCCTCCCTCTCAGTGATTGTACCTCTAACAATATTATCACTAAGTACAATGATGTGAATGAAAGGGTCAACATGGCCAATTCTAAGTGAGGAGTTTATAATTTTGACACCTCATAGGTATGTGACTCTAAAGATACTGATGCTATGCCTAGAATATGGAAGTTATATTTTGATGGTACAAGATGCAAGTCTTGTTTTTGTGTAGGGATTGTTTTAATTAACCCCCTTGGAAAAGAATTTAGTACTTATATAGACTTCAATGTTCATACACTAAAAACTTAGTAGAATATGAGGCTCTAATATTATATCTATAATTTTCCATTAAACACAAGGTGAAATAACAACCAGTTCATGGTGATTCAGAGCTAGTAGTTAATCAAGTTAGAAGTATCAATGGAAATTGTCATACCTTAAGAAATATAAGTTTAGAGTTTGGGACCTGATAGAATATTTTGATTCTTTCAACATTGTCTCCATTTATAGGGAATAGAACAAGCTTGCAGATGAGCTAGCCTCAACTAAAGCTAATCTCATGCCCAATTAGGACTCTAAACTAGGCAACCTTAGTGTTGATTTGATCCCATGTCCCTCATTCCCTGATAATGTTAACCATTTTCAGGTATTTAGTGTTGACCAACAAATTTTAGACTTCATGAATAGTTCAAGAGTGTTTAAGGCTCACATCATTGATGAAGCCAATGAAAATACTCTTGATAAAGAAAACATTGATGACATAATTATGCAACTAAGTGAAAATATAATTCCCAAGGGCATGATTGCCCTAGAAAGATTATTTGACAAGGATAAAATAATTGAGACAATCAAATTTTCTAAGGTAAATGGGAAGGATTATAATGTATTTGACCAAAGAACATCATCTAGTTAACATTTGTACATCATGCACTAATTAAGAGTTAATAAAAGCCCAAGAATTACTATCCAAGTATAAATATGGTATAACATGGACATATGATGACCTGAAATCTTTGATGCTAATTTCATAACCTATACCATACCCTTAAAATAATATTGCAAGCCTTTCAAACAAAAGCAAATACCTATTAACCATGTCTTAGAACCTTTGATATACAAAGAGGTCAAGAAGTTGTTATATGCAAGGTTAGTGTTTCCCATTAGGTACTCTACTTGCATAGATAATTTAGTACTAGTTAGGACTAAACTTGGGAAATCAAATTATGTGTAGACTTAATAAATATAAATAGGGATTCTAAAAAGGATAACTACACTTTGACTTATCTTGATCAAGTTATCCAAATCGTTAGTGGTTTTTTAATGATGTCTTTTTTTGATGGTTTTTAAAGATATTGCCAAGTGCTTACAAACAAGGAAGATAAAATAAATACTGCATTCATAATTAAGTGGGGTACTTTTGCCTATCAAAGAATGCCCTTTGGAATAATAAATGCAAATGCAACTTTCCAAAGAGTAATGGACCATGATTTCCAAGGGTTGATAGGTAAATGCATAATCATTTACATCGATGACTTGACTGTATTTTCTAAAAATAGGGAGGACCATATTATGCACTTGTTGTAGGTATTCAAAAGGTGTAGAAGGTATGGAATTTATCTCAATCCCAAGAAAAGTATTTTTTGTGTCACTGAGGGAAATTTTTTGGGACATGTTATAACTAAAGAGTGGATTTCTATAGACCTTGATAGAGTAAATTCTATATCAATGATAAAACCCCCTAATAGTAGAAAGGAATTGAAATATTTCTTTAGGAAGATCAAATTTGTGAGAAAGTTTATTTTTGGTTTTGTAGATATTGTAAGATCATTGAATGACATGTTGAAGAAAGAAGCCAAGGTCACATGGAATGAAGAGACCAAAAAATCCTTTAGGGATATAAAAGAAATAATAATGCAGGCACCAATATAAATAAGTCTTGATTTTTCAAAAGACTTATCTTTATTCCTTTGATTCTAACCATATAATTACAATTGTCCTAACTCAAAAAATAGATGGATGTGATCATCCTATTGCTTTCATGAGTGCCAATTTTAAAAATTCTAAGTTAAACTATTCCTTGATTGAAAATAAGGCATGTGCTTTAGTTAAGGTAGTGAATAAATTTAGGCATTATATCCTTAGAAATAAGGTACATGTAATCCTACTAGACCCTGTCACTAAGCTCATGCTTAGATAATATAAATTATGGGAAAGAAGAGGTAAATGGATGTCTATACTTCAATAATATGATCTAAAAATTAAGACTGCTAAATTGGTAAGGTGCTAAGGGCTAATTCAATTAATTGCTAATACTAATCCCAAGTTAAGTGTTATGTAGGTAGAGCAAAAAATTTTTAACCCAATGATTGGTATGATTCAATTATTAATTTTATAATCAATGAAACTTGTCCTATAGGGTTGACTAGGGAGCAAAGGAGAGATTTAATAATAAAGACAACACATTTCCTAATCAAAGATGGGGTACTTTTCAAGAATAATTATGAATAAATATACCTGAGATGTGTCTCTAAGGAGAAAGAATTAGAGATCTTGATTATTTTCCATGAGAAGCTTGGAAGTGGACACCCATTGGGTAGGACAACAACACATAAGATCCTTAGGGTTGATTATTATTGGCTTGCTATCTTCAAAGATACCCAAAAGCATGTGAGAGAGTGTCATTGGTGACAAATTTTCAACACTAAAGAGCCTAAAGTAGCCATACCATTGAAGCAAATGATGATTGATAACCCCTTTGATCAATGGGGATTAGATTTTATTGGGGCCATCAACCCTAATTATTTGAAAGGACATAAGTATGTGCTCACTGCTATTGACTACTACATTAAATGGATAGAAGAAGTGGTAACCAAATAATGCAATATAGATGATGTAATAAAGTTCTTGGAAGAGAAAATATGTACTAGATTTGAGACACCTATGTCTCTAGTTTGTGACAATGGATTTGCTTTTATATCCATTGAGATGACTGAGTAGGCATATGAGAATAACATTGTTCTCAAGTTTTCATCAAATCATTACCCTCAAGGTAATTGGGTCTCTAAATATACTAACAAAAATTTGATGAAGGCTATGAGAAAGTTTGCTACTAACAAACCAAGAAATTGACACAAGTTACTCAAGTATGCCCTTCACGCTGATAGAACAAGAGTCAGTAGGATCTAAAGGCATCACTATTTATACTTGTATATGGAAAAGAACCTATCTTCCCCATCACTCTTAAGCTACCAGCCTATAAGTTTATGCAAGAGTACATGGAAAGGAAGGATCAAGAGTTTGTAAGTTTAAGGTTACTTGACATTATTCAAATGGAAGATCAAGAGAGGAAGTTTTTACCAATTTTAGCAGACATCAAACCATAGTGAAGAGATGGTTTGACAAAATTTCAAAAATTAAGGTGTTAAAACAAGGAAACTTGGTTCTTATTTGGGAAAAAGCATATGAACCTAAGGGAAAGCATTGAAAATTCACACCTTTATGGATTTTCCCCAATCAGATTGCTAAAATACTAGGAGAACACCTTCAAGCTCAAGGAATTATAAGGAGTAGAGTTCACATTTACAACAAATGGTTAATATCTCAAGCACTACTTTGTTATTCCACCTCAAGTATACATGAATTAATCTTTAAGACTAGTTAGGATTAGTGTAGGTAGGTTTAAATTAGTTTCTTTCTTATTCTTCTTTATGAATAGTGCATGTAAATATTTGCTTACTTCTTGTGTTTTGTTTGCATATTATGTGTTTCACTTCCTTTTGTTTGTTACCTACTTTAAATAAGTCTTTTCAAGATAGTCCTCAAGCTCTATATTGCTCAAAGATCAACAAATCAGGAGTGCAAGTATGAACCTTAACCAATGGTTGGTCATGGATTCTTGAAATGTGAGCTCAATGTTATAGTTTTGATAAGTGGTAAGGGCTAGTATCTAGGATGGTTGTTCCTAAAAATCTTAAACCTTGTTTTTGATCCAAGTCTGATTTTGATAAGTATTGCTTATGAAGGATGAAATTTTGAATTATTAAGACAAAGTCATATTTGCACTTAAAAAAAAGTAATTGCCTAGGACAAAGTTTACAACCAAGGATGATTGTATAAAGATCAAACATTTTAGAAAATCCTAAAACCTAGCTACTCTAATTCCCAACCTTTGTTAGAGAGCAAAACATATCTAAAAAATACAAAAATAAGAGCTTTTTTATAGAATTCAAAATCTTTCTAAGCAAAGGTAATTCTGATAATCTCCATTGAGGTTATGAATGCCTATATGGTAGTGTAGCAAGGCCTTAAATGGATTCAAATGTATGTTTATTAGGGCTATGGATCCCTAGTTGGTAGTATAGAAATACACAATCCTTCCCTAAGCTAAATCATGACTCTTAATGAACATCTAAATATGATATAAGTCAATGTTAATGGTCAAGGTCATGAATTTGGAAGTTGTTCTCTAAAATCCATGACAATAAAAAAATGGAATCAGAGCACACACACAACATGGATATGTTTTGATGTTTGATCCTAATTTTACATATGTGAGACTTTTCTTAATTATGGCTTGATCTTAACTATGGTACCTGATCATGTGGAATAAGTAGCTTAGTTAAAGTCTAAACTAGAGTATCTGAATCTTAACATACTACTATGTTCCCCCAAAAGTTTCCACATACCCCCATTTCTAAAATGGGGATCCTTTTTTTTTAAATTTTACAAATTTGTGATTTAAATTGAAAAATACCACTTAATTAGAGTTCTTTATCTAAATATCATCCACACCTAGTTTTAGGTTAGCTTAACTAACTTGTCTTTATTTGATTTTTATCTTATTTTTCCTAAGGTTGCTAATGGTTGCCTTTTATGTTTCCTAGTTTTAGGCCTAATTGAGTCTCAATATTGTGGACAATGTCTAGATTTTTGAGATTTGATGATAAATTAACTCTTTGATTTGTCATTGGTTCTTAAGTGGTTTGATTGAATTCATGAGTAAACAATGTTAAAACCTAGGTTTTTATACCTTAGAATGTCTTTTAACCTAGGACCTTTTAATTTGAATTCAAATTTACATAGGGCCACTTTATTTGAAAATTATGTGGGAACACTTTTTATTTGTTTTAAAACTTAGATTACACTTTATCCTAAGGTCTTAATCATGTTTATTAACATGAATAAAACCTTAGTCTAAACCTTCATGCTACTAGGACCCTCTTAATATTTATTATTTTCATGGACTAACTAAATACATCCCATTTATTACGTTTAAAAATTAGCTTAAAATCTTATCCTAAGGTTTTATCATGTTTATCAACATGAATAAAACCATAGACCAAAACTTTATCCTAAGTTCTATATGTTTCTTGGGCATTACTTTATTTTATTATCCATAGGATCAGTGGTGGCATTTACTTAGGCAAAGTTGATCCAATGGTATGAGATTAGAGTTGAAAAGTCAAGCCATGGTTGCTCCCAACAACCAAAATTTATAAATATTATGAAATAGTTCACTTGTTTTATTGTTATTCCACCAAAGATAACAATATTGTCACAACCTATAACTCATGCATTAGATTCTCTAAATTCAAAAATGATTAGTGTTTCATAAACACTCAGAACCAACGGTGATACACATACATGCATCAACAGTTTCTGCATTTATTCTTGTTACACCTCAGGATTTCAAAAAGTTGGTTTTTGAAGTAAAGTATATATACATGAAGATTATAATCTTATGGGGTAACTCTCTTTCAAATAAATATCCCTACATCCTTTCCAAAGATTACATTATTTTTCATTAACTTAATCATACCTTATAGGTTTATTCCTTACCTCAAATATTATTTTAGAACCAATACATCCTTGATCCATAAATTTAAAATCACTAAGAACAACCATTAACTCATAAAACGTGAACCAATTTGGATCATCACATATAGTGATAGAGTTGTAGCTTAATATTTTGAGGAGGAAATAATATTTTTATTTCAATAAGTGTAAATTATTTCTAAAAAACAAAGGATATGTTTTTTTCACATGAAGAGGAGGATAAAGGACTATCTAGATAAGAAGAAGAATCATGAAGAGAGGATGAATCCTCATCATTACATTTAATTTCTTACATCTACCTCTTCTCAATTTCTT
The DNA here is from genome assembly GCA_037957365.1 of Torreya grandis. Taxonomy (NCBI): domain Eukaryota; kingdom Viridiplantae; phylum Streptophyta; class Pinopsida; order Cupressales; family Taxaceae; genus Torreya; species Torreya grandis. Next base: position 1,475,928 of record JARHVA010002094.1, on the reverse strand, counting down.
TATTGGAAAATTTTTGTCCCTAGGTTTCTCATTGATAGCCATAGTTGTAGCATTCTTTCCTTGTGGACTTGATTCTTTTTTTAAATATAAAAATTCATTTATTATGCAAATAATTTATTTTTGTGCTCAAATTTATTACGAGTGTACTCTTCTTCACTATCATAATCAATCCATTTTGATATCTCCACTCATTGGTATGCATTAGCATCTTTATGATTTGACATTGATTCTCTCTCATTTTCCTAATCATATACAAAAGGAAATAAATGTTTTACAAAAGTAGAGAATAGTTCATTATTGTTAAAAAATTCATTAAGATAAAAATAAGAAACATGATCTGAGATTAAAACCTCATCAATAAATTTTGTTTCTAGGTCTTATCTTTATTCCATATCCTAGTTTCTAATTATAACCAAGAAGTCATGAGTGATATCTTCCTCTTTAAAAAATTCTCCAAAATTTGTGAATTATATTTTGTGCCATCTAGATTGTTTTCTTGCATAACATTTCAAGGAACATATGATTCATTTCATTAGCAAAAATCATGTTTAGCCACAATTTTTAGCTCATTTTTTAGCTTTGAACATTATTGGGGTTTGAAATGAGTGAATTTAGGTTGTTTTAGTCCTGTATTGTTCTTTGATGAAGATATTGAGTAGGATATAACTTCTTGTGTTGTGGTGGGAGGGATGATTGTAATGATTTGGGTTGTGGACCATGACTATTTTTATAGTAAGGCCTTAGATTATTTGGGACAACTAACTAATTTTCACATTTTTGATATCAATATAACTTTGAAATGTTATAGACTCATTAGAAACCTTTGCAGCAAGGCCTTTTATCTTATCCAATGAGTTAGGATTTATGTATTTACATTAGGTTGGGCTATACATTTTATCAAGATAGCATTGGGGGGGGGGTGGGGGTTAATTGAGACTACAAGGGTAGGGAAATAGTTAAATCAGGACTATAGGGGAAATTTTGCTATCTTGTATTAGGCAATCCTAATATTCAATATCAATGTCAAATTCTTGGGGAAGTTCCTTCCTTTTTAGTGTTTGTAACATGATAAAAATATTTGAATCAAATTTTTTAAATAGTATAAATGAAAAATACTTGTTAAGGGCTTTAATTTAGTTGGGATCATCTTCCAAGATATTTTGAATATGTGATATAAGTTTGTAATGTGTTTGAAGGAAACTTTATTGATTGTATTAAGATGCTCAATGAGAAAAGGCACATATACATAATATTTAAAACTATTATGTAATTTTTATCCTAGCTCATCCCACATTGAATCTGAGTTTAAATCCAAATATTTGAACTATTCAAGTGATATTACATTGAGATAATAAGAAATCAACTTGAGGGATATAATTCTAATCTATAATGTGGTGGATTACATAAAGGTTTTCCACATATTGAATGTGGTCTATTGCGATTACAAAACCATAACCATTAAAGGTAAGAAATAATTTTAGATTATAATTAGGAATGTCATTACATTTATATAAATATATGGGACTACTAGAAACAAATTAAAATCTCTTGGGTTGTCCATGCTCATCTTATTGTATTATAACACTATAATAAATAATTTGGGAAGAGCAATAAATTTTGGTCTTTTAAACTAGTAAAGGGGATAGTGTTAGAGAAGATGTTTAAAAAATCAAGTGGGTATAAGATTCTAAGTAAAAATTGAGATAAACATATTAAATAACTTTTTTTAAAATATTAATAACATAATATCCCACCTAACATGCCAAAATTTTTTAATGGTTTGAAATTTCTAAATGAATGTAACTTACATTTTAGTCACAACATGAGAAGTTTTACTTAATGTAGGATTTATTTTTGTAAGACAACATATAGAGACAATTGGTTCTATTTATATCCCAATGTTAATCTACCTTAAATAATTGTATTATACTAATTGTAATGGTAAATAAAATAAATAAATACGAAAATAAAGGCTAGTGATGCACCAGGATGGAAATGGATGGCATTGTTACCTTCCTTTGCCTGATTATGATATATATCTTATAAATATTCAATGTAGGTTGAAATAAAATGTATAAGAAAATATAGGAGGTAATAAGTAACTTACATGTGAGAATTTATCTATCATAACAAGAATAAATTCAAAGGGTAGAAAATATAGAACCACATAAGATTTTAAAAACTACTCAAAGTTTACACAACTAAGAAATATGTCATACAAGGGTTTATCTTCTATACATAATTCACAATAGATGTAATAATAATATGGAGTAAAATATGGTCCAAAAATGTCAAATAAAGATCCAACAATAAAAAAATTTACAATTAGGGAACTCTACCCTTTATAGAATGAGAAAAATCAACAGAGTGGAAGAAGAATTGAAAGCCCATATGCCCACTATTGGAAATAGAATAAATTTTAATACAAAGAATTGAATTTTTCCCCTACTATATCAAGCTATATGAGATTTAATGTATTAATAAATTTATTAAATTTTACATCCCCATGTTGTTTTCCATGATATAAAAGCATCATCTTTGAGTTTGATCTTGTTTTTAATATTTAAATAAAAACTTTTAATGTGATCCATTTTTTACATGTAATATTATTTTAAAATTTAAATATTTTGTTATAAATTATCTTAATTATTCCTTCATTTTATATAAATTTTTTTAATTAATTAAAATTCTTGTATCATTTCCTTATTTTAGCCCTTTTAATTAAAATACCCTTTATTTAAATTAGTGGGGTGAGCCACTACTTAAATAAAATTATAGATTTAGAAAATAACTAAAGATTATAACTCTAAAACATTATCAAAGTTATTCTAGCTTACATAATTATTTAAGATTTATCTTGGAGGAATATGTTATGTAAGTAAAACTAAGTTGTGAAATAATTAGGATCTAGTATAGAAATTTGTCAACAATTTGTGTCTCTAAGGGGAAGCCAACTTCTATCTACATGGTTCCCCCACTAATTTATTATGTATCTAAAACTTAGATGTGATGTGAATTCATCAATTTTTCATTATTTTCATTTCATTTCCATCTAAATTATATGTTTTTAGGTGATTATATTATATTTCCCAATAATTTACTGTCATGATCACTAAAAATCCATATATCATCAAGTTGGAAGTTCACTGAACATTCACTTTTAATTGTAATCTCTCTTTACTGATCATATGGTGGGAGATCCTCCTTTCTAATTTGACATTTTAAGATATTTTTAGGATATGAAATCATTATTTTCCTTCCCATAATAACTCTTACTCTTTTATATTTATAAAATATGATTGTATGCATAGGCTAGGATCACATGTAACTATCCTCTTTATCTCAAAATACTAGGATACAAATAAGGTTATAATTATAGATTTTGTGTACTTGTAAGAGTGAGTAAGTACCTATAATAACTATAGACATATTACAGTGTAATCCACACTCAATGAACAAAAAATATAGGGTTTTAATACCTACACCTAAGATATGGGGTGTGATTTTCACTAGGCCTGAAGATAAATAAAAGGTTGTAACAATGGTAAGAAAAGGGTGTATCAAGGATAAGGATACTGCAAGCAAGGAACTAATGAAAAAGAGTAACCTAGATCCAATATAACTAAAAATAATAAGCTAAAAAGAAGGTAAGTGGTGTAATGGTAAGCCAATGGGAATTCTATGTAACTTAAAGTGATAATGGCAAGCTTGAGCAACCTTATGACTATACCTACTTATTTGGTATAAGGAGGAGAATCACTATCTTCATAGAAATGATCAAGATGAATCAAGTAACAAGAAATTGATGACCATCATTTATAAGATGGTGGATAATAATCAATGAACATAACACAAGAAGCTATTTGATTCATTATGGGCTAACAGGATCACTCCAAAGAAAGCCATAGGTATGTCTCCTTTTCAACTGTTATATGGAACAAATGATGAGATACAAATCACCATAGAGTTTCTTGTTTTGAAATTATCCAAAGATATTGAAGATATAACTTATCAAGATTCACTTGATAATAGGACCATGTTCCTCAATAAGATACAAGAGATTCATGTTCAAGTTGCTTATCGATTGATTGACCACCAAATGAAAGTGAAGAATATCTTTGATAAGAAGGCTCGAGACAAATAGTTTGAAGTTAGTAACTTGGTCCTCCTATGGGATAAATATAATGAACAAAAAAGAAAGCATGGTAGGTTTGAATCACTATGGAAAGGGCTTTTTACTATAAAAAGTATTGCTAGAAGGGATAACATCATCCTAGATTATCAGGATGGAATTCAATTACCGCTACCTTTCAATGGGAAGCACTTGAAGCTCTACAAGAATTAAGTAGTAGGGTAACACTTGTATGTATATAAATAATTTTTTTAGTCTTTATTTTGGTTGGTTGTTTTTTATTTTCTATTTGTTTGTTTGTTTTGTAATTTTTATGATTGAGTTTTTACAAAGACTTTGTACCCAATAGACAAGATTCAAAACCATAGTTATTAGGATCTCATACTTATTTCCTTCTTCTGGATAGAAATAAATATGTCCCCAATAAAAGCTAACTGGTGTCCCCAAAATTTCACATTTAGAAATTTTGGGTTACCCCTATTTAAAATTTTGCATTTTGTCTTATGTGAGTCAGTTGTCCTCATTAAACCAGTCCCTTGAATAAAGTTTTAGTCTTTAATCTTTAGTAGTTTTTGTTTTGATTCATTTCTCTTTCAAGTTGCTTCAAAAGTGCTCTATAAGGTTGAAAACATGTACCAAAGATCATCACTACAAAACACATTTAATCATCTTTCAAGATAAAAAAAAAGCTAAGTGCTTATGTTCATTTCCAATACAAATCAGGATCTCCAAGCTCCATAACTTATTAAACAAGAAGAAAAATAGTCTTGCAAGTCTGAGTTACACTTTCTAGTTCAAACTAAAATTACCAAACAAATTTACTTCATGTCAAAAGCTAAGTAAAGTAGTCCCAAAAACATGTTGAACACTATAAAATAGGTTTCTAAAGTAACTTTACTTACCCAAAGCCACAAGTAAAAGTAACAAAGGTTTATGAATCCAAAGTACTCACTAGTAAAGAGCAAATTGAGATTGTAAAGACGATTAACTCCCAAAAGAAAAAATTAAGTGAAGTAATTTGAGAAACTTGATAAAAAGCCAAGGGATAACGTGGATCCTTCACACATGTCCACTACATGTCATTAATGCATTAGAAAATATAAATATCAATGAATTCTACCTCATTTCCACCTGGCATTCAAGTTGTTTAATCAAGTTATTACACCTATGAACCCTGAGCTATGCTATTCAATATTTTAGAGTGATTTTTGACCGAACTCTTCATGACCTATTTGCATTTAAGGTATTTAGATTATTTTCCTTTGATTTTCATGCCTTCATCTTGAATGTTTCTTTCTCATTTCTCTTTGGTAGATTTTCACTTGCCACCATGGATGTATCATTACCTATGCTCATTCTACTTGGTTTTATTTGTCAATTTTACTTATTTATATGTTTTAAAATAGTGTAAACATTTTCATAAAAAAATTTCATGTAAAATCCCCCTCAAAATGCTATAAATATCAAGCCCTAGATTGAAAACCTAGGTGTCTAAACTAGACAAGAAACTTGGGTTCCCCATTACTGCCTACTCATTTGGGTTCTTGGGTATAAGTTACTCATCTCAAGAAACCTAAGATTCTCAAAGTGCCTTACCAACTCTAGTTTTCCTTAACCTACTGCTTTCCTAGACTCATGCCTACTCATTATTTATACTTTTATGGGGTTTTTAACCCAATTTACTTACATTAGTAAATCCAAAGTCTGGAACCTTGAGAAACCCATAAAATTACCCAAGTGGAACCTATAATTATAATTGATTATTAATTCTACTTCAGGATTCACAACTTGAGTTACTTTCCTGAACAAACCCAAAGTATCTACCCATAAGAGACTTGAATTCCTTGTGACCCATTGCTTACATGGAGTTCTAAACTCAAGTAACTAGTTAGGATAAACTCAAAGTCACAAGCTAAGAGAAACCCAAAGTTGTCCATGCCTCTTACTTATTACCTACTCAGATACTTGAATGCTTAAGACTTGTAGATCATCTATACCAACCTAGGATTATGATACCTTATTGATTACTATAAATTATTTGGGGTTTTCAAGACTTTTTATTGCTTGAAACCTAAAGCTGGTTTAGAGATATTGTTTGAGACAACTTGATTCATTTCTTCAACTTTTTATAAACCAACAAGATAAATCATAATTTTTAAGAGCACCTATCAAGTTTTCTAGAGTTAACTAGAGAAAATGTTAGGATCAAAAGGATCAAAAGAAGAAATAGCTGAAGTAGAAGTGCAAACAACTCTAATTGAAGAAGTCCTTAAATTAGCACTTGAGGAAATCCCAGAGAAAAGTAGGAAAGGTAAAACAAAAGCTAAGAGAGTTAAATCTCAAGAGCCAAAGATGAAGTATGAGTATAAGGGGTATCCTATTAAATCATGTATCATTTCCAAGTTAACTAAAATAAGTGATACTGATATGGGGTATGTATCTGTGACTGAGTTGTTAGAGATATCCAAGGCTATAGTCAAAAATCCACTCATATAGGTAATGACTAATAGTTTGATTCAACAATATGTAGCTTTTCCAAATTCATCTCAACTTCCTAAATTTATATTAGCATGTACCAAGTATTATTACTCCCTTACTAGGACTATGAGAGATGTTTCTGGTAATGTAGTGATAAAATTAGATGTTTAATATCTTAACTACTATCTAAAGATCCCAACATCATCCAAAGTGATTAATATAATGATGGAGAAAGCTAAGAGATAATGGGTGACTAAGTCAGTAGAGTGCATTAAGATAATGAACATAAACTACCTGAAGAAAGTGAAACAAGTTTCAATATTTCTAAAATAGATAATAAGATTAGAATTGGTTTAGGAAGTAGGTGTCATTACTTAGTTATTATGTAGAATCAATGGTGAAAATAATGCCAAGTGTTTCTCAACCTAGATGTATGCATATAATAGAACCATTGATGTCACCAGGAGCTCTACCATTATTGAATGGGTGAGGATGATAAGTGACAACATGGACCAATAGTTAAACAATGTATTATAATATTTTGATTTCAATATGACCTCATACTTTGTATATATAACATCAAATAGAGCCTTTTCAAGGCTAAATATAAAAGAAACACTAGAAACTGATCCAATATATAAATAATATCAATTGGTACTTTCTAAGTACTAAAAGCATTATAAGATAGTGAATGATGGATTATTCTATGAAATCATTTGCAAATTAAATGTAGATCTAAAACATAGGAGAGTGTTGGATGTAGCATGGGATGTAGTTTAACAATTTAGGTGCATTTTCATTTAGTTTTTTAACTTCACATACATCAAAGTTGGTGGTTTCTCAGGAACACTGACCAAATTACCTAGATACCCTAGTGATACATGGATTATTATGGAGTTATGCTTATAACTTATTGAGTTACATGACTTAAAATCAAAATCTCACCATCCTAATGTTGATTTTATTATTGTTATTGGTCATTACCACTATCCCAATATTTACAAAGTTAAGAATGTACACAAGGAAATGTATCACAATTACAATCAGACACATTTTGAATATAGGAAAATTTTGATTACAAAGGTGTGGGTCAAAATATAGATTCTCTAGAGTACATGCATATTCATATACTTGAGGACTACTAGATTGATTGCAGGGATGAGTTTGATGTGACAAGAAGGAACAAGAGTAAGTTAACTATTGAACAAATTTGTACTTTTGATTGATCCATAATTCTTATAGACATGGAGGATGATGGAATTATAACTAGTGATGCCTATCATGTAGTGGAAGGGGATAATACCCCACTCCTAGTGATTATTTTTGGTAAAACCCAAGTGAATACTATTACAGACAAAACTTCAAATGCTCTAGCCATGAATTTCACATGGATTCTTAATAAAATCTACTATATGAATGAGTTAATGAAAGAAACTAATCATATAAGTCAAAAGAGAAAAGAAATAGTGTAAGGAGAAAGTAGCTAGAGACCCACAAAAAAGTTAAAGTTGAAGAGAAATGTTGATGACACATATTCTATGATAAAGGATAAAGAACCTATTCAACTAGCTATCACCACACCTTTTTTGTTTTCTTCTACTGATACCACTACTCTTATTATTTTCACCATTCCTTCTTCTACTGCACCTACCATATATCCATCAATACTGATGCCACCTATAAAGTCTCATGGAATCAAGCCTTCCAAGAAATCCATTTAGAAAGAAATTAATGTTCCTCCTCCTCTTCCATCTTTTCCACCTACTTATCCACCTCCACCTCCTTTATAAGATCAAACCAACACTAAAATTGAGCCATAAACATTAGTTTTTGAAGAGGTAATCTCATCTTAGGAGCCACTATAGGAAAAACAAAAAGAAGAAGTTGAACCTAAGAAGGAGATAGTTACGGAAGAAATTATAGAGAAGGAGGAAATGAAGGTAGCAAAAGAGAAATAATATGAAAAAGGAAAAGTGGTAGAGAAAGGGATAAAGAAAATAAAGGAGAAGAAAGTTGAAGTTGAGAAGCAAGTTGACAAGGAAGTGGAGAAAGACAAAATGAAAGAAGTAGAGGTAGTAGGTAAAGAGAAGGATATTAATAAAGATGAACACATAGTTCCCAGTGTTTCTCAAAAATTTTTAGGTTCAAAATAAGTTGCTTTTCAATAAATAATGGTAAGTAAAAACCAACAATAAATGGTGATTCATATAGACACTTCCACTAGTACAAATTCTCATCTTGGTTAGCAATGTAGATAACTCTAGAATCTAAAGAAGTATTAAATATTGAAGAAATAGACTTGTAATTGTTGAAAATTATTGATAGGAAAGGAAAGAAGCATAAATCTACTAAGGTAACTTTAAAATTTATAATTGAGCCTACAGGACACAAGTTTGTAAAGGTATTAGTTCCACCACAAGGCATGAGCAAAAGTGAAGTCATTGAAGGTGACTTAAAAATTACAAAGATATCCCTTGGTGAGGTTACCACAAAAGGCTTGAAGTAGGATACCTAGACCTTGATTGACACTCTCTTTAAGAATCTTTATGAGGAGAAGGCTGCTAAAGCCCATTTAAAAGAACAAAATTCCTAAATATGCAAAATAATAACCAAAGTTTCTATGTTTTTTCCAAAAGAATCTATTCTTTTAGGAGATTTAATTGGCCAACAAGTAATAACTAAGGTGGAATAAACTGGAGATAAAGATAATGTTGTTGATGAATGGATAGATAAAATGCTTCAAATTTCCTAGAAGATCTTTCTTTAAGTTTCATGTATTCATGCTGATGTTGTGAAGAAATTAGTAGAGATGAAAACAATGAAGAAGGAAATTGAGAATGAGAGTGGAGTTTCTGAGTTGTAGTAGGAGAGTCTACAAAGAATAAGTAATTTGAGTGATAAAGTTTTGGTCAAAGAGAGGATTTTCCCAAAAAGATATTTAAAGAAATTGAAACAAGAAGAGTATCTCTTATATTTTTGCATGCATATTCTTAAAGCAATGTGTGAAGAAATGAAGACTTTAGAAGAATAAGCTCATAATGAAAAGGTGAATTTGGAAGATTGTCTATTTGGTCTCACTAACTTTTAGTTTCATAACATTCTAAGGATATCTAAGTAATTATATCAGTAGTTCAAGTAATTAATGGAAAAGGCTACAAATCCTTTCATAGCTAAATCTATAAAATAGTTAATCAAATGTCAACATGAGATTAGGAGGCTTGAACCAAGTCTTGAAAATGTGAAAGCTCATAGTAGGAGATTAGAAAAAGAAATGCTAATATTTGAGATTGAAAGGCAATCAATTTTTAAACTAGATGATATGGAAATACAACTTATGATGTCTCAACACACTAAATTCAGAGAGAAGTGTAGAAGTGAAGTTAATGAATTGGAATGATTTCAATATTTATTCTACTTCTTCTATTCTCTTCTTGCAACTTATAATGTATTTAAGTAATTCTAATTTAAGTGATTAATTATAAGAATAAGTTGTAAAATTTTAAGATCCAACTAACTTGGATAAATGCCATTAATTGAAGTCATTTTGTAAGAAAAAATTACTTAAGTGAATACTATCAGGCATGCAAAGTAGTTGTGTTCAATCCAAACACTGAGATCAAGAGTCACTACATGTCACTAGTTGTTGCATGCCACAAAGGAGAGATTCTAGGAGGATGCCTCTCAATGGTTCCCAGTTTTATTGCAACACATAGGTTTTGAAGAAGTTGTTTCCAATTTGATTTTGATATTTATTTTTATATAAATATAAGTGCATGCCTACATGTCTAGGGATGATGATAATATTTGCATAGCAATTGTAACTGAAGCAAGAGATTTCAATTAATTTAAAAATTTGTGTTGATATTTTTGAGTTTTTATTTTGTATGAAATTAGTTCAAAGTGAATGAGAGAAATTATTTTCTATGGAACATTGTGTCTCAGGAGATAATTTGGTAGATTTGTGAAGGTTAAAATGGTAAAATTTATGTTATCTTTAATTTTAATGTGAATTTCAATCTTTCTTAGTCATTTTATAAAATATTTTCATCTCTTGAATGTTTATTTACTTGTATAGATTCATTAAGATCTGTAAAATTGCTTATTATGAAGTACAACTTCTCTCTTCTTACATATTCTATTTTTCCACTCTTAATTTCTCAAAATTTATTTACACATTCTCTAAATGAGCTACTTGCTACAAAATCTCCTTGTTATGGTTCATGAACTCTATGATTAAATTAATACCCTTAAAATAAGACAACTTGCACATAATCTATATAATTTATGAATAACTGAGAGATGCAGATAATTAAATGTAAATAAACATAAGAATATGGGAGATTCATCATTAAATGAAGGGGATTTAATCCCATGACTAGTTAGGTACTTTTTTTAACCTACAAAATATCCAGCCAACAAACTCCATACAACTTATTCACATTCCAACACCATCGACTAGTGAAGATGATGCTAACAGTAACATAGAGTCTAATTATAACATCTACAGTGATATGCCTACTAGAAATTTGTTTAACCCCCATACCATTTAGACCATAAAACTTATTTACCAACCTTTGGAATTAACCCATTATCACCCATAATTGATAGACTGGGACCAATAAGAGTCAACAATGCCATTAGATGAGTTTGAAAATGATGAGGCCATATGCGACTTTTTGGGATCAAGGAATCACATTCCTCTTAGAGATCACAAGCAAGGATTTTCTACTACCACTTATTTTAGAGAGGGTGAAATTACCTATCCAAAAATAAAAACAAAGTCAAACATTGAGGTCTAAAAGTGAAAACCTATTTGAGGCACTTTTTGACCAAGGTATTAGTAAAGAAAAATGCAAGTCTCTTGGTGAAAACTAGTTTTTGGCACCATTATATGGGGATGTTAATCCCTCTTCTTATGAATTATAGGATACCTATAATTTAAAGTGTATTTATGGATTAGAGATCAATATTGAAGAGTGGAAAGCTTTTATGTAGATTGATCAAGAGTATCCTGAGGTATTTGGTTCATGGCCTTTGGTAGCATTAGGAGATTCTGATTCATCATACTTGGGAGAATTAGATGATTTAATTTGTCTAGAGGACTTTTCCATTACTTTCCAATTTACCTCCTTGCCAATTTTTTTAGATGATGGTTCTACACTTCTTGTGGATGACACTTTGGAGGTTAACATTAGGACTCCAGAATAACTAAAGTGGATCAAAATAGATGTTTCCCTCACTAAATAATAATGTGAAGTTTTAAAATTCCTTTCAAGGGGTTTTTTTGACATATAGCCTGAGGCCAATCCCATTAAATGAAAGCTTTTTAAAATGTATCCACACATTACTATGATAGTAAAATAAGAGTTGGAGAAAATCTTATAGAAAAAATTCATTATTATAATCAAATATTCAAAGTGAATTTCAAACATTATGCCAGTGAGAAAAAACCCAAAAGGTATCAAAATCTACACTAATTTTAAAGACATCAACAAAGACTACTCAAAAGATGACTTTCCTCTACCTAACATTGTCCTCTACCTAACATTGACATGATATTTGACTCAATGGATGGATAAAAAATGTTTTTATAAACACAATGAATAAGAGGAGGGAGTTAATCATTCTTTTAAAACTTTCTTTCACATGTATTTTAACATTCCTTAAACCATCAAAGCAATACAAAGATATAGCAATGCATAAAGAGTCATTCACATGAGCATAACATAAGAAACACATATATGAGGGGAAAAACATAAAGGAGAAGAAAAAACACTAATATTTTCAAATATAATATAGTATTATAAGACAAAAATCAATATTTAGTGAAGCACCAACTTTACATGGAGCACCAACCCTAACTAGCTAAGCACCCGCTTAATTGGGCTTTAACAAACACCCACTTGCAAGGAGGCACCAACCCCATATATGCATCAATACCAAGTCAAACACATAATTGAATTTATAAAATTAAGAATAATTTTTTTCTCAACCAACTAATGATGACCACCTCTTCAGCTCTTCACACTCTTATCCCTCTCAAACTGCCTTCTAGGCCTCTTCGCTCAACTAGCCCTCTTCTTGACTTGATTATGTCATCTAAACTTGATTTTGATACATAGTAAAACTATCATATATTCATGATAGTTTATATGAAAAATTATAATGGTTTAAAAGACCTCATTAAATTATTCAAAATTATATATCATTTGATTTAACTCACTCATTCTCTAACTAGTCAATTAGGCCTATTAGGCCTTGTTCTTATACTAAGCTCTTGCTCATACACTTATTGGTCAGAAATACACACTTTATTACTTATATTTTACTTAAAATATACCTTATTTAATTAAAAAACATAAATAAAACATTAAATTAGGTTGGACATAGCTCAAATGGACCAAATCCTTCTTTAGGCCTTAAGGAGACCTAATTAATTTAGGCCTTCATTTTGCACATGTTACACTTTGCCTTCCTTGGAACACATTAAAAAACATAAAATGAAAGGAAAATATAATATTCCACTCAAATAGACACATAATAATCTCATATTAGGTCCATGACACTTTTTATCTCCAATCACCACTTGAAGCACACTATTAGCACTGTTCACAATTAAGCATGTGCATACCCAAAAAGTCTATCTTGAATAACTAAAGCATAAACACAAATTTTACTAAAAACCAAGGAAAAAAATCACATATAAAAAATATACATGACATGAGGGTCATAAACATGTTATTTATACTTCACAACTCATGACAAAAGGACTCAAAACCTTCTCTGTAAATAGCTCACTCAGAACCGCTAACTAGCCTCAAAACATAGTCATGGAAACTTAAAATTATGACACCTAAAAGAACACACTAAAGGAATTAAAATGAATGAAAAATATCCTAAAAAATAATTAGAAAAAAATACAATAAAAATATCATAATCTCTAATGGAAATATTGGTCTTGCAGACCAATCTCATGACCTCACTGTACACAGACCTCACTGAGCTAGACAAGTCAACTTAAGAGATTTTTTTTGCTATATATAATGATATCAAAAAATTATATCTAACATTAATGTATTATATGTATTTAAAAACATATTCATAGACTTTTATTCATCTTTAATCCATGATAACACATCCCTAATCACCTTCTCACTTTTGCTTGGGTTTCTCACTATTTGCAACATTAGGATTGTAATCAATAGATTATCTTGGATGACTAGTTTAGCACACCTGAGAGATAGAACATAACCATAAATCACCATGAACATGAAATAAAAGTCTCAATCTTTGTCCTTCATCTATTTATCAACTTTGACTTGGTTAACTTTGATTGTTACAATAAATCTCTGATAAACAAGGCCTTTCTTGTAGGGTGTACTCACTCACTTAAGAAACCAATTACACATGGAGGTTCCTGGGAGAGTTTAATACAACCTCCAATCACTTAAATATCCATACCAATCCATTATTATCACTTTATAATAACTTATTTCATATTGGGTCACTAGTAGGGTTCTTTGAGGGTTTAAACCATCTTTTAGTATTAACAATCATTCATAAATCATAACCCCTTAATCCAAAACCTAATGCCTATAATTTTGAGCTAATAACTTTCCAAATATAATTAATAGCTTATGTTCTCATGTAGAGGTTACACATGCCAATGAACACTAGAAAGTCCTTATCAGGTTGAAAACCCTTTATTCTATGCACTCAAGAGACCTAAAAACCACTTTTCATTCATTTTCTTACAAACCATGACCTCAAATTTTGTGAAAATTTCTGAAAAAATATACCATACCTCTAAAAATATTCACCTATCCATTATTTCCTTAGAAATATAACCTTATACCCCATTAGGCCATACTCTCTCTCATTGCTTGCTTAGACTTTGACCTGCAAATCATATTAGGCCTTGAAACTGACCTTATAAACACTATCCAATCTATCAAAACCTCATATACATTCAAAAAAAAATCTTATCATACTCAACCAATTCCATACATACTTCATATTCCTTTAAAACACCTCATGACACCTTATTAGGTCAGGTAGGGTCTAAAACTAGTCTAATTATAGATTTGGACTTAAGGTCTTACCTTTGTAGGCTCACCTTACAACTATATTGAGTGATCCAATTACTCATATGCATGATCAATCAGAATAATACAACCTCTTATTCCTCTATTAACTTATCTCACCAAGCCACCATGCTCAAACCTTCTCACTAGGACTTTACATGCCATGACTAGGTTTCTCAAGCACTTGAAACTTAACAATTGACTTTGAAACACTCATTGATTCTTATACCATTGATCACATTACTTACATGATCCTAAAACAATTCCATAACTCTCAATTATTCTATCAAACAAGAAAATTCTTCAATGACCTCATGATCACCTTTCTTAAGAACAATACTCAACAATCTCCCCCTTTGACATTGATGGTAAAACATGTTGTAAATTGATCATTCTTATCTCCCCATTATGGTATTTATCCACATTTGACATAAATTAAAAAGTGATGTCTGTAACTTCTTGGATTACTCTCCTTTTAACCAAAATACTCAACACATAGGACTATGAGTTTATGAGACATAATACAAACATGCTCCCCTATCTCCATGCATACCTTCTTAAAACAACTCACTTATTCTTAGAGATAATGAACATAATTATATCCCCATAAGTAATTTGGATTCTTCAATTATTTCTAAGGGTAATAATTATACCCAATTATTATCTTATGTGCTCAAATTTACCTTTGGAAGTGGTTTGGTTAAGATGTCTGCAATCTGATCTTATGCAAAAACATACTCAAGTCTGACACTTTGTTCACTTACTCTCTTATAAAATGATACCTAATGGGAATGGACTTGGTCCTTTAGTGTATGATAAGTTTATTTGAGATGCTTATAACACTTGTATTGTCATAATGGATAGGGATAGGACCATTATACTTCACCTTATAGTATTTTAGGGTCTATCTCATCCATATGACCTGACTGCAACATGAAGCTACTACAATGTAATCATCCTCACAAGTGGATAATTATATTATTGGTTTCTTCTTTCTTATCTAGAAAACTATGCACCCACCTAAGAAGAAATATCTTCCACTAGTACTTTTCCTATCATCTATAATTCCTACCCAATCTACATCTATGTAGGCTATCAATTGAACTCATTGCTTCTTAGATACCACACTCCATATTACATAGTCCCTTTGAGATACATGAGTATCATTTTTACTACTTGTAGATGATTCTCCTTTGGATATGCTTGAAACCTTCTCATAAGACCTATTAATTACATGATGTTAGGTCTATAGGCTATGGTATCTAACAAACTTCCAATAATTGACCTATATGACATCTGATTGACCTTTGAGGACTCATCTTCCTTGTTCAACTTATACCATGTGATCATGGGTATACTAACTACTTTGAAATATTCCATCTCAAAATTCTTCAACATCTCTCTTATGTACTTCGCTTGTGATATGAATATACCTTTTTTAGATTGAGTGATTTGTAACCCAATGAAGAATGATAGTTATCCTAACATGGACATCTCAAACTCTTTGTTCATCACCTATAAAAAGGACTTGGTCTTGTTCTCACTATTTTCACCATAGATTATGTCATCCACATAGACAACTACTATCAACTAATGGTCATATTTTGTCTTAATGTATAGATTACTATCTACAAATCCTCTTTTGAATACTTGATCCAAGAGATACTTTTCAAACCTAGCATACCAAGATTGAGGAGCTTGGTTAAACCATATAAAGCCTTTTTAAATCTACAAAGATAGTATTTATCATCTAATAGTGATAACCATTTAGGTTGACCAATGTACACTTCTAATTCTAAAGTCCCATTTAAAATATAGATTTGACATCCATTTGGTATACCTTGAATCCTTTGAATCTTACATATGATATAAATAATATGATGGCCTCCAATATTGCTATTTGTGTAAAGGTATCATAAAAGTATACAAATTCAACTTGTGCATATCCATTACATACCAATTTAACCTTATTGCTAGTGACTAATTCATCTTCATTCAAAGTTTTTCTAAACACCCATTTTGTGCCAATGACATTCTTGTCTTTAGGCCTAAGAACTAGTTCCCAAGTCTCATTCTTCTCTATTTGGTACAAATCCTCATTCATAGCACATATCCAAAATTTGTCTTTGCTTTATTCTATAAGACTCTTAGGTTAAATCCTGGATAATAGAGCAACATTCTCTTGATTTAGATTATGTACCAATCTTCTCCTTATTTGCATACTTGCATTTTTGTTTCCAATAATTTGAGATTCAGGGTGATCTCTTTGAATCTATCTTAAGGGTTCTTTTAAATCTTGTCTCTCTTCAACTTCTTATTCTTCCCCATCAACCTATATAGTCTCCTCTTCTTTCTTGATGTCTAGATTCTCTAAAGTGTCCTTTGAATGTGATTTCCTTATCTCATCAATCTTCACATTGGTTCTTTCCACTATCTTTTGTAGCCTCTTGTTATAACACCTATACGATTATCTAATTGATGAGTACCCTAAGAATATACCTTCTTCAGATATAAAATCAAACTTTCCTAAGTCTTCATCATCTCTTTTAATGAAACATTTACTCCTAAACACTCTAAAGTGTTCCACATTGGTAGGTCTTCCGTTCCATAGTTCATAAAGAGTCTTGTTTCCATTAGTCCTTATCTATCCTCTATTCAAAATTTAGATTATAATGCTTACTTCCTCTCTCCAATATCCATAAAATAGTATAGACTCATTTAGCATATTTTTAGCCATCTCTTGAACTATCTTATTCTTCCTTTCCACTACCCCATTCTGCTGAGGTGTCCTAGCTATTGAGAATTGTCTTCTTATTCCATGAACTTCATAGAAGTCATCAAAATCTTTAGACCAAAAATATCATCCTCTATCATATATTAGGCACTTTATCTTCCAATTCTTCTCATTCTAAACAAGAGCATTTAATGCCTTGAACTTTTCAAGATATTCTAACTTTTCTTTCAAGAATGTAACCCAAGTCATTCTTGTGTAATCATCTATGAGTAACATGAAGTAGATATCTCATTGAATGTTTTGAATTATTATAGGTCCATATAGATTAGTGTGTATTAAATACAAGGTTCTTGTAGTAGAGTAATCCTTGGAATTGAACCTTCTTCTAGTCTACTTACCATGTTGACATGCCTTAGAAAGTATGTTTATAGGTTTGGTGATCTTAGGCATATTCTTCATAGAATTATTAGTGCTAATATTGACTATATTGTCAAAGTTTATGTGACCTAACCTTATATTCCATAGCTAAATTTCATCTATCTTTCTCATGAAGCATCTCTCCTTATTGATCTCATTCAAGACATATATTATTCTTAGTCCTCTTAGCATTGGTAATTAACATTCCTAATTTGGCTCTCATTATCACACACCCTATATATTTAAAGGTTAATGTGTGTCCTTGATTTCACATTTTAATTACACAAATCAGGTTATGTTTCAAACCTTCCACATACAACACATTTTGTGTCTTAGTCTTCCCATTGTCCAAACTCAAGACACCCTTGCCAACTATATTAGAAGTTGTGTTTTTTGTAAACCTCACTATTCCTACAACATTCTTCTTTAATGAGATGAACTTATTTATATCTCCTATCGTGTGGATTGAGAAACCAGTATCTATATACCATTTCATGCCTTCATATTAAATGTGAAAGGTAGTTTGAGCTATTATAGAATCCTATTTATTATTTTGTTCCTCCTTGGCAAATAGTCCATCTTGACTCTTGAAATCAACATTATCCATCCTAACTTGATTTGGATTCCATACCAATGTTTTATAATTATAATACAATATATGAGTTTCATATGTCTTATTAAATCTTGAGGGACTTCTAACTCTATTATAGAAGAATCTTTTAATGTGTCCTATATTATTATAGATGTAGCAAACAACATTTATGTAGTTACCTCTTGACTGATTATTGCTTTTCCCATGGTCCCATGATTACTTATCCTTTATTGCATTGGGATAATTGATTGGTCTTTTCATGTTGGTACTCTTGACTTATTATAACTTCTCACACTCTCTCTCAATCTTTCTCATTTTGTTTATGAGCTTATCATGCTCAACCTTCAAGGAATATAGATCTATATTAAATTGGTCATACTCAACTTCCTTTGACTTCAACCTTATGTCGACACCTTCTAACTAACTAATAATATCATTGATAGTATTATTTTGATGCTTAAAATCATCAAGGGCTCTTATGATCTCAGCTTCAAGGTCCACTTCAGCTTCTCCTTCTTCATTGTCATAATAGATTTCTTCATCATATATGTTATCTTCTTACTATTGACCATAATATATCTTGTGTTTCTTAGGATCACCTTCAATTAGTTAGACTTATATTCAAAGTACCAAGCTCTGATACAAATTATTGGAAACAAAATGATTAAGAGGTGGGGGGTGAATCTATCTCTTAAAAATTTATTTCACATGTAATTTAACATTATTTGAACCATCAAATCAATACAAAGATATAATAATGCATAAAGAGTCATTCACATGAGCATAAAAAAAGAAACACATATATGAGTTGGAAACCCTCAAGGGGAAGAAAAAACATTAATATTTTAAAATGGACTATAGTATTATAACATAAACATCAAGATTTAGTGAAGCACTAACTTCACATGGAGCATTAACCCCAACTAGCCAAGCACCCACTTGACTAGGCTTTAACAAGCATCCATTTGTCAGGAGGCACTAACCCCCTAGATGACTTAGCATAAAATAAAACACCTAGTTACTTTGATCACCTTTATAATTTTTTTTCTCGATTAATTTATTATGAACACCTCTTCATATCTTCACACTCTTATCCCTTTCAAATTGCCTTCTAGGCCTCTTCGCTCAACTAACCCTCTTCTTGACTTGATTAGGTCATCTGACCTTGATTTTCATACATATTAACCCTATAATATCTTAATTATAGTTTATATTCACCCTTATTATGGTATAAAATACCTCATTTATCTCTTTAAATTTTTATATCATTTGATTCAACTCAATCATTCTCTAACTAGTCAATTAGGCCTATTAGGCCTTGTTCTTATACTAGGCTCTTGCTCATACACCTATTGGTCAGACATACACACATGATTAATTATATTTTAAAAAAATGGGCCTTAAGTCATGCTAAAAACATGAAACAAACATTAAATTAGGACATATATAGGTTAAATGGACCAAATCCTTCTTTAGGCCTTAAGGAGACCTAATTCAATTAGGCCTTCATTTGTACATGTTACACATTGCCTTCCTTGGAATAAATTAAAAAACATAAAATATATATAAAATATCATATTAAACTAAAATATACCCATAATAATCTCATATTAGGTCCATGCCACTATTTATCTCCAATCACCACTTGAAGCACGCTATTAACACTGTTCACAATTAGGCCCGTGCATACCTAGAAAGTTTGTCTTGAACAACTAAATCATAAACAAAATTTTGAAAAATAACATGGAAAAAAATCAAATATAAAGAATATAAATTAACTTAGGGTAGTCAAAATGTGATTTATACTTCACAACTTAGGAAAAAAGGACTCAAACCCTTCTCTACAAATAGCTCACTTAGAACTACCAACTAGCCTCAAAACACAGTCATAAAAACTTGAACTTATGATGCATAAAGGAAAATAATAAAGGAATTAAAATTAATGAAAAATATAAGATAAAATTCTTAGAACAACCTCCAATAACAAGATCATAATATCTAATGGCAATATTGGTCTTGTAGACCAATCTCACGACCTCACTGTACGCAGACCTCACTGAGCTAGACAAGTCAACTTGAGAGCAAATTTTTGCTATATAAAATGATATAAAATATTATATACAACATCAAAATGTATTACATGTATTTAAAAACATATCCATGCATTTGGATTCATCCCTAATCCATGATAACACATCCCTAATCACCTTCTCACTTCTACTTGTGTTTCTCACTATTTGCACCATTAGGCCTATTAGTGATAGGTTATCTTGGATGAATGGTTTAGCATACCTGAGGGATAAAACATACCAATAAACCACCATGTAAATAAAATAAAATTCTCAATATTTTTCATCCATCCATTTATAAACTTTGACTTTGTCAACTCTAACTGCTATAATAAATCTTTAAGAAATAAGGCCTTCTTGTAGGGTCCACTCACTCACATGATAAAATAATCACACCTAGAGGTGATTTGGAGAGTTTAATACAAAATAAAATCAATTAAATATACATACCAATCCATTATGATCACTTTATAACAACTTCTTTCATATTGGGTCACTATTAGGGTTCTTTGAAGGTTTAAACCATCTTTCAGTCTTAATGATCATTCATAAATCACAGCCTTTAATCTAAAAAATAATTCCTAAATTTTTTATCTAAGACAATTACCCATCTAACATGAATATATTAGGTTCTCATAAAAAGGTTACACTTGCTAATGAACACTTGAAAGTATTTCTCAGGCTGAAAATCCTTCATTCTATGTACTCGACAAAACTCAAAACCACTTTTCATGCCTTTTTCTTGCAAACCATGACCTAAAATTTTGTGAACATGATTGAAAAAATATATAATACATATAAAAAATATCACTTGTTCATTATTTCCTTTGAAACATAACTTCATGCCCCATTAGGCCATACTCTCTCTCATTGCTTGCTTAGACCTTAACCTAAAAATCACATTAGGCCTTGAAACTAAACTTCTATCCACTATCAAAGATATAAAAACCTCATATAAATGAAATAAAACCTCTTATAATGATCAAACACTTATGTAAATCCTTAATATTCCTTGGAAACACCTCATAACACCTCATTAGGTTAGGCAGGGTTTAGAAACAATCTAGTTTTAGATTTGAACTTAATTTCTTACCCCTGTAGGATCACCTTAAAAATATATTTAGTGATATAATGCCTCATATGCATGATAAATAAACATAATAAAACATATTATGCCTCTATGAACTTATATCACCAAGACACCATGCTCAAACCTTCTCACTAGGACTTTACATGCCATGACTAGGTTTCTGAAGTACTTGAAACTTGACAACTAACCTTGATAACATGACTTAAATGATCTTAAAACAATTTCATACCTTTTAATGATGATATAAAATAGGAAAATTCTTCAGTGACTTCATGAAAACCTTTCTTAATAATCTTTGACATCAATTGACAACATCAATGCCAAACCTCAACAACAAGAACAATGCTCAACAAATGCTTTCTCTCATGGATAGATTTTTAGGATGTAATCAGATTATAATTTCATTGGAAGATAACCACATGATAGTGTTCACCATTCCATGGGAAATGTTTAATTATTAGGTGATGCTATTTGGACTTAAGAATGATGGAGCCACTTACCAAAGAGCCATGATAATGATCTTGTATGTATGATGCATGACATTATTGAGGACTATGTTGATGACATATTTGGTAAATTAAAGACCTATACCAATCATCCAATCATGATATAAATAATTTTTGAGAGACTTCATGAGTAAAACATTAGACTTAATCCAAAGAAGTGTGTATTTGGCATAACTTCTTATAAACTGTTAGGCTTCATTGTCTCTTGTAGGCATATTGAATTCAATTCAGCCTGAGTTCATACAATTATATAAATAATTCCACCATCTACCTTGAAGTATATTTATATTTTATAGGGTAATATCCAATCAATCTGATGCTTCATATCATATTTTGATGAAAAATGTCATCCATTTATGTACTTACTAAAGAAGGGTATTAATTTCTCATGTAATAAAGAGTGCTAGAAAACATTCAATCATATTAAAGAATATATAGCCAATCCACCTATTTTATTGCCACTAATTTTTAACAAGCCATTTATAATTTACCTATAAAAAAAAAATAATGCCTTGGGGGCACCTTTAACATAACATGATGAATAGGGTAAATAACATTCCATGTATTATCTAAGTCAAACATTGGTTGTGTATGAGCATAAATATATGATGATTGAAAAATCCTATTTACAAATGGTTTTTACAACCCAAAATTTGCATCATTACATTTTGAATAAAAAGACCTTTGTTATTGCCAAAGTAGATCTGCTCAAGTATCTACTTTTCAAAACAGCTCTACAAGGCCATATGGAAAAATGGATCATGCTATTGAGTGAGCTTGAAATTGAGTATGCCAATCAAAATGAAATTAAGGGAAAAGTACACACAAATCAGATTGTATAAGATGCTCTTTAAGATACTCAAGCTATTAAATTTATATTTATAGATGATATCATTATGACCATTGAAGAATCATAAACACCTCCTAAGGTAGACTAGTGGAAGATGTACTTTTATGGATCATTCATAGCTCATGGATTAGGTACTACAATATTGTTTATTATGACATAATGGGATATTATTACTAAGTCTTTTTACATTGGATTTACATATACTAATAACATATCTGAGTATGAACCACTCATTATAGGTCTTCATTAAATGATATAGTGTAACATCCAAAATTTACTAGTTCATGATGATTCTCAAATAATTATAAATCAGGTCATAGACCAATACCAGATGAAGGACAATAAGTTAATACCCTATAAGAATATGGTCAACAATCTCAAAAAATATATTTACAACATTTAGTTTAAAATAATACCAAGAGCCAATAATAGAACAACTAATGCCATGGACACTATTGGCTCCATGATTCATATCATAGATAGATCAAGAGATTATCAATTTCTTGTATAACATCTCTTAGCACTAACACATGAACAATCAAACATCAAGATGGTTTGAGACATCATTGTTCTTATGTACCCTTAGTATTCAAATAGATATGCCTATCTTCATGATCAAATTATGCCACCTGACATATCATGTAAGAAATAAAAAGTCTTCATCTACAAAGCCTCTTGTTATACCCTACTTGGACCAACCTTGCATTTTAGAAGCTATGATGCAACTCTGCTTCATTATTTACCTTTCACATAATCTAGAATAGAATTGAGGGAAGTTCATAAAGGAGTGTGGAGCCTACACAAGTGGGGTATTCCAAGATAAAAAGTTACTTCATATTGTTTATTATTGGCTGACTATGGAAGTAGATATAGCTACATAAGTGAAGAGGTGTGTAAAGTGTTAGAAGCATGCTAATCTGATTCATTCTCTAGCTAAAACACTCAAACCATTAACAAAGCCATGACCATTCTCAATGTGGGACTCAAAATCATAGGGAATATTAATCTTACATCCTCATATGGCCATAAACACGTCCTACTACTACCAAATATTTCACTAAGTATGTAGAAGACATTCCCCTCACTTGCATAATTGGTAAGTAGATATCCAAGTTCATATTTAACCATCTCATCTAACATTATGGTATTCCCTTCGACATTACATATGATAAAGGTGAATCATTCAAAAAAAAAATGTGGAATCATTTTGTACTCAATATCGCATAAAAAAACATTTATCTACCCATAAGGCAATGACCAAGCTAAGGTTTCTAATAAGACCATTGTCAATATTCTGAAGAAGATTATCAATGATGCTAGTTGTGATTGACACTTATAGTTATTTAAAACCCTTTGGGAATACTGTATAACATTCCATACTCCAATAATATCTACACCATATTCACTTATTTATGGCACTAAGTCCATTCTTCCTATCAAGGTTGAGTTTCCTTCTCTACAAATTTCATTGCAACACATCATTAGTGATGAGGACTACATAGAAGCTTGATTACAAGAGCTAGACTTTATTGATGGAAAATTATTGTCTACCTTGAAAAATATTTAGGAATATCAAAATAGATTAAGAGGACAATACAATAATTGCATTAAGCATCATTAATTTGATCTTGATAACCTTGTGTTAAAATAGAATCAAAAGAATGCCAATGCTAAGACAAAGAAAAAAGAAAAGTTCCAACCAATCTAGTTAGGGACTTATGTAGTTATTGCTAACTATGTTTTTGGAGCATACATGCTCACCAAACCAAAAATAGATAAAATTAATGAACTAATGAACATAATGCACCTCAAAATTTTTTACTCTTGAAGGACTCAAATTATTATCTGCAAGGATTTTTTAAGTTATGCCACATTGTACCGATTCTTTGTACTATACCCCTTTACTATTATACCATGCCCTTAACCCTTTTATAGCCAATTATTTTT
Organism: Torreya grandis; assembly: GCA_037957365.1. NCBI lineage: Eukaryota > Viridiplantae > Streptophyta > Pinopsida > Cupressales > Taxaceae > Torreya > Torreya grandis. The sequence goes on along the minus strand of JARHVA010002094.1, from coordinate 1,451,029 downwards.
ACCTAACCTCACCTATCATGTTTGGCCTTAGTTATAATCCATTTTTACTTGAGGCATGTTTAGTGGTTGAAAACAAAATTCAGTTCCAATAGTTGTTTCAAAATTAAACATTTGAATGGTAGTATATGAAAGTAGTATGATCATGTTTCTAAAAATTGCATCATTCATTTGTTATTATGTTCATTATTTGTGATAATAATTATACCAACTATGGGTAAATTAGTACCACTAACCTTTTACCATTATTTCTTAATTATAACTGCATGTGGAAAAATTAAGAATAACACCTTTATTATGCATTACTGCATCACCTTGACATTACTATTGCCATTTACCTATACCTAAATTTGATGATACTTAGTTGAATGTCTTTTGTATAGGAATAAATATAGTGACTTGAGGACCTTTAGGACTATGTATGCATCATTTGATTCACATTGAGGTCAGCTGAATCACCCCTTTTACACACTCACTATTTTATGAGCAATCTAAGTTTGAACACTCTCATCATTTTGAGAGCATTTTTAAGCCACACTCTCACCATTTTATGATCACCATAAGTCACACTCTTACCATTTTATGAGTTAGACCATTATATATCTTATGATTCTCGATTGATTTGAGATGATTAGAAAATTCCAAAAACATTCAAAATAGTTTGAAAACCCTTAAACATTTGAAAAGACCTAGGAAAATCCTAAAAATCACAAAATCATGAAAATTAGATTAGAATTTTCTTATGAGATATAAATCCATGAAATTTTTATAGGATGGTCCATATTATATATTTAGTTTCATTTCTAGGCCACCTTGGTCTTTTCCCTCCCATTTATGGGAGAACTACATCGCCCTGAGGTCTGCACAGACTATGTAGGCAACACTTGGATATGTGGGATATCTTGGGTTAGATTGGCTAATTTACTTTGTTTTTCAACCATTCCTTTACCTTAAGAACCTTTGGAATCATATATATTTCACCAGTAACCACTCATCCTTTAGTTTCCCCATCCTTATTGGCCTTAGCTATACACTCTCACTATTTTACAAGTTGATGTTGTGCGCATTATGTAATTGACTTTGATTCACTAATAACCAATTGGATTTTTATACACTCTCACCATTTTTCAAGAAACCATTTTATGCACTCACTATTTTATGAGCTCATTCTCATTCTAACCATAGATGTAGTAGACACTATGAATTATTAATTCAATTCACTTGTCGATACTTGTCTTTTAATGTGGTTTTAACATAAACCATGCTCTTATGCTTGTGATATTTGTTTGTGTTAAATTTTTCATGACTATGAAGGCTATCTACCCTTTTTTTATGCACTTGGAATTTTGAGAGACCATTCCTATTTTCCTCTACAAGTCATTCATATTTTATTATCATTCTATCCCATACCTTGGGAAAACTACATTTGGCCTGTAGTTCACATTAGACTTAGTGTCCATGGAATTATGTAGTCAACATCCACTTGCATAGTGAATATAGAGTCAAATCATCTAGCCTTTCCTTTTCTTCTATTCCCCCATTTTATTTGTTTGTGTCATTATCCTATATAGCCTAGAGATAGTCGTTTGCCATATTTTCTATGTCATTGTTCCCTATAGCCTAAGGGTAACCTTTTATCATTTGTTCTTAAATTATTTTACTCATGTCAATATTACCTAGATTAGGGGTGACCCTATCACCAATAGTAACACCTATATTACACATGCACGAACAATTTGTTTTCTATTTGTATTAACATTATGATTAACCATTGTTTGTGTATTATTATTTATTTAGCTTAGTTTGTTTTCCTTTGTGTGTTTAAAATAATTTATTTATTGTAATTTTATTTACTTTGGATTATTTATTTATTTTAATTATTTTGTTTTATTTATTTATTTATGACTTTGTTTGTTTATTTTAATTATTCGTTTGTTTATTTTATCTATCTTTTTTGTTTGTCTTGTTTATATTATTTATAGTTGTTTGTTTTGTTTAATTATTATGTTTGTTTGTGTTGTGTCATGTTTATTTATTGGTGTTTTGTTGTTTGTTTATTTTTATTGGTGTTTTGTTGTTTATTTTTGTTTGAATTTTTTGTTTTGTTTATTAGTGTGTTTTTTTTGAATATTTGTCATCTTATTGTTTGTTTATATTCTTGCTTATTATTTTTTTGTCTAGTTTGTTTATTTTAGTGGTTTTGTTTGTTTGTTTATTCTATTTATTTGTATAGCCTTATTTTTATGTGGTTTGTTTATTTGTGTTTATCTATTTTTTTCATTTGTTTATTTATTTATTTGTTTTATTTTGTTTTTAGTTTTCCTTTTTGACTTTGTGTTTTTTGATTTCCATAGGATTGTTATAATTTGCTTGCACTTAAGTATTGATTATCCATATCATGTACTTTGGTTGTGAATGCTTTTATTTAGTCTTACACTTTATTTATTTTAATTACACTTTAGATTTCATTATTCTTATATTATTCTTAGGTTGTTTATATTTACATTTAAACTAAGTTTTCCATGCTTAGGGTATATGTTGTCATTCTAGTTGTTCATAAATATAATGCATCATATCACAAGCTATAGCAAAATCTAGGAATATAGAGACTATCAGATCAATGCAATGGCAATACTTCTCTGATATATCCAAACTAACCAAATACCCCAAAACACATCCTCGAATCCATGAGTAATAAACAAGAGTAAAAATAATTTATTAGGTGTTTATACATAAATGCATCTCTGAATAAGCATACATATGAGTAATACAACATAATAAAATAATAACCAATAGAACAACATCTCAAAAACATGGCATAAGTAATAAATGAACAAAGAATCCATAAGTATAAACATCAATAATGTTAAATATACATAATGCTGAACAATGATAATCAATGTTAAATATGAGATAAACAAGATAACAACATGGCATCATATATATATCAAAGGAATATCATATATATTTACATCAACATCAAAGGACCCAAAACTAAAAGTTAATATATCTTACATAATATATTTAAGATATATACACATCACTATGACATATCAAATTACATCAATATACTGATATACCAAGTAAAATGCCATATACCAAAATAATTCCAACACTATGCCAAAATGCCAAGATCCCTAAGATCATCTTTGGCTCTGTGTCTATGGGACCTATGGCTAGAGGTGGCCTTGATGGCTCTAATGGTCCTAGTGGTGGTGGATGTGACTAATGGATAGACTGACCTGAGGAACTTATAACATGAGTCATGGTACAAGACCAACTAGATCTAATAACTACCCTCTATGCATCTTAGACCTCAAAAGAACCAATGTGGTGGTCCTTGGGCATGATCATATCATTATCTTAATGGTAATAAGATGCCTCATCCTTGGATTGAAGGTACTTCCCAACCATCTACAAGAATTCAACATGTGTCATGATTCCTTGAGATACATCTCACTCTTGATTGAGCCTATCAATAGTGGCCAATTCCTGATCTCTATCACTAATGGCATGATCCCTCTTAGTTTTGAGATGACCCTACACCTATACCATCCTATCTATCTCAACCTTCAATCAAGTGATCTATGAATGAAGTTAAGACATGTCATCATCCCTCATATCCAAGGTGCTTTAAAAATTTACTACTTGCCCCTATAAACCTGCAATGTCCCCCATCTAAGCTGTGATCTCCTACTCTAACATTCTTATTTACTTATCCACTATATATATATATACCTTAAATCCCTACCTAACTTGGATCAAATTAAACAACTGTAATCTTTACCATGCTTAAATATAACACCATCACATCTTATCCATCGGTTCCATCATCTGAATCATCTCTATCTCCATCTCTTCTACTATCTCCCCCATCAAATCCATCATCTTCATCATCACCCACCTCACTATCACTATTATGCCAGGTGCTACCACTACCATTTGATGTCTTAGCCTACATCTCCTCAATATCCATGGGTACCTATCCCCTTACCTACACTAGATTTTTAAGCTTCAGAGGGCATATCTATACCCACCAATCTATATAGGCTAGAGTGACCCCTACATCTATAAATCCTCCTAGATGAGCCTAGGCAACTCAAGGAGCATTGATATAACTAATTATAGCCTTTCCCCTATGGATCATATTAGTATCCTAAATGATCTCCTATGTCATATGGGAAAACTATCTCGATCCCTCAAGAATATCCTACATGTAGCCAAAGAACTGGAGAATCTGATTAGGGTGGTACTCCTCAATAAAATAGGACCGCATCTTAGTCATAAAGCATCTAGTTATCATGTAGGCCATGTAAAAGCATCATGTAACCTTCAAGTGATCTATGACCTATACCATCCTAGAGGAGGGCTTTATTCATTTTCCTAATGGATCTTATATTAAGTCCACCATGAGATTTTGGGAGACACACTTTTTCCCATCTAACTAAAGACGTTCTCTGTTTGTCTTCCACTCCCATCCATAAAAATTTTCTTTGGATTTGTTCTAAATTTTTAGCAAAATACGTAAGAATTTTAAAAAGAGACATGAAGTAAGTAGGAATACCTTGCAAGGATGCCCGAAGAAGTTGCAGCTTACCCGCACTACTAATTATAACCACTTTGGGAAAATTAGTGACTCTATGGCCATTAATATTTATAACCACCTTTTTATAATTTAGTAATCCTACCCTCATTACCATTTAGATCATGTCATTTTATTCATTTATAGGGAATGTTTGATGACTCTATTTTATTGCTCTCTCCCTTGATGGGGCATCAAGGGCCACTCAACCATCCTTTGGGGCATGAACCCCTCGTTTTAATGGATTTTGTATTATTTGAAAATACATTATTATGCCTATGTCTCGTAACACCTTTAAAAATAGGGAAAAACTATAGACACTCAATTTTGGTGACTTTTATGCCTAAATTAGGATTCATAATAATTTCTAGCACACAATGCAATTTAAGCCTAGAAATCACTGAAATGCCAAAATTCATCCATTTAAGGGGTTTAATTTATAAAAAAACATGATGAGACTTATTTGGGGTATTATAATATAAGCACTAATAACTTAGATTTTAACCCTAGTCAAATTATGACCTAGTAATTTGACACTTTTAGCTTGTCAAGCTATTAATTCAAAACATTTAAAATAATTTCTTAAATCCAAAAAACACTAAGTAAGATTAATTACATTAAAAATATTAATTAACTTACCTAAGTAAAAATTTCAAATCAAATTAATGAATTTCATTTATCTAAAAAGGAATTTTTAGCCAATTATAGAGTCAAAGGTTAAAGGAAATAATAAAGTGATTTATTAATTCCTAAATATTCCAAAAAGGTGAGTCACAACCTCATAAATATCTAAAGTGAGTTGTCATGGCTCATAAATATCTAAAACTAAGGTGTCAAGATTTCATGAGTGCTTTGACCCAACCAAGGGTTAGCCTGACTTAGCCTAGGTTATTTTAGACTCAACCAAAGTTAGAATTTAACCTAAACTCCCTATGGTTATAGTTAGTTCTCAGAGATAAAAATATAAGTGCCCGCAATATATGCCAACAATATTTTTCTATAAGGTTAATCTATAGAATACCTTCAATAAGTCATTGAGAGTAGTGTTATAATTACCATTTTATGCCAAGCTTTGCTACAAGCCACAAGTGACTATTGGAGAAGTTCTACCACCATAGAGAAATATTGATAAGAGTATCTAGTTACCATAGACCAAGAACAAACATATTTATGCCAAAAAATGGACATCAAATTCAAAAAAAGGAGGTAAATTACTTGTGTTGTTTTTATCTCTATTTTTTAATCTTATTTATTATGTTATGCTCCTGATAGTTCTTAGGTAAGAATGTTTAGTTATAGTGTATTATTATGCTTGATTTTTTGTCATTTGGACTAACAAGGAACTAATCAACATTTGTGTGCTCTTAAAATTCTTAAGATACATTATGTACTTATTTAATAGGTTTAGATTGGCCTCAATTTCCTTCATAAACGTGTATTTTTAATAAAATTATGGTTTAGGGTTTACGATTGTAATAATTGACTAATTATCTCAATATGTAAGGTAATATGAACTAATTTAACCCCAAATCACATCCTAGACTTGAAAAAATATGTTCAATGGGTTAACATTGGCCCTAATTACCTTCATGAAAATGCATTTGTGATGAAATTAGGGAACTTAGGGGTTGTATTCAGGTCATAAAATTAGGGTTTATCCCATTTATGGTTTAGTGTAATGGGTTTTTATATACATGCGATGAAATTAAGGTTTAGGGGAACTATATTTATGATAATATTATTGTTTAGGGTCAATATGTCACAAAACATGAGCTAATTTAGACCCTTTAATCACATCATAGACTTGTATTTAGGTTAAATTAGGTTCAAATTGGACACAATTGTTTTGATGTTTGCATTTATGATAAAATTTGGGTAAGTTAATCCATATGTTACATAGACTATATAAGTAACTAGGCCATGAATTTGGTGTAGGGGTTCAATTTTTCCCAAATCATGTCCCTAATTACACCAATTAACTAATTAGCTCAATAAATGACATAATAAAACTTAATTTATCCCCAAATCATATCACATTCTCTAGTTTTTATGATGAAGGGGTACAAATTGGCCTTAAATGCCTCCTCAATTGAATGAATCAACTCTTTGATTCTTTATATATGATAACAATATTAGGTTAATTTTACTCCAAATCACATCATGTATATAATTTATAATATGTTCATGTGGCTCATTTTGACCCTAATTATCTCCATAATTTATCTAATCAACATTTACATTCATTATATGATGGTACATTCAAGTTTATTTAGTTAAAAACCACATCCTATACATGTGAAACTTGCATTTAATGTTTCTTTGCTTCAATATCTGATGAAATTAGAGGTGATAAACCCACAAATCAAATATGAAATTAGGTTTAAGTGGTTCAAAATAGCCCCAATTTATTTCATATTCAACCATGTTTGAATATTTTGTTTATATTTTTTTTATGACATTGGTGTTGACATGTTACACTTGAATTAAGTCTTGATGTCTCATGCTTGGCTTTGGATACATGTTAAATATTTTAATTAAATTATCACATTCAAAAATTTTCATCATATATTCACATAACCTATTAACTGATGCCATAGAGCCTATCAAAATATAATTGCATTATTTTTGTGGTAGTGCATATAGGGGAAATGTACTAGTAATGACCTGCATCTACCACTAGCTAAACAAGCTTTTTGTTAAGGTGTAACCATTTATGGAACATGTATTAGTGTGTATACATATTAATTTGTATGTATTTGTCTAATGTGATACCACAACACCTTTATTCATTATCTAAAGTTAGGGACCTTTCCCTTATCACAACACACCACTATTAAGGAGCTAAAGATAAAAAATATGTATCATAGAGATTTTTTTTATGAATAGATAGTGCGTACATGATATAATATGTACATGATATAAAACATATGCATTAATTAAATATGAATTCAAAAAATAAGTCTTTTGGCTTCAAAATGGCTTGGATTCCTAAGCCAAAGGCTTGGACCTTTCAATCTATAGTCGAGTATAAGAGTTTGACAAAAAATAAAAAAAATTAAACTTCCATTTCCAAATACAATATTAATTTCAATAAAAAATTCAAAAAATTATTACCAAAATAATGAGAACACTCTCCTATTTATAAATATATGATTTTGATAATTTTTGGACTATTTTAAGGGTTCAAACTATTTTGATTTCCAACTATAACTTTTTTAAGACACTACATGCTATAAATATACACACCTATTCATGTTTATGTAATTTTTTTAATTGATCCAAGTGAAAAATAATTATATTGTCACAAAATAGGCCTAATTCTACACATTCAATTTTTTTTTGATGTACTTAAGGGGGCCCACATGTTTGACTATCTATTTTTTATCAATTTTTAGGAGCTATTTACTTGAAAAATTAATAAAAAAAATATTCATTGAAAAAAATTAAAAAATTAGGTCACAAACTAGAAGATATTATCTAAATATTGACAAAAGGTTTTTAAAGAGTATTAAATAGTGCTAAAAAAATGGTGAGCTACACAGATGTCTATAAAATCTATTTTCTTACAAAAAAAAGGGTCCCTCTTCAAATTTTAGATGTTTTACCAAGTTATACTTAACCATTTTTTAAAAAACTTAGTGTTTTGGAAACTATATTAGAAATTATACAATTTATTTTTTTATACCATATTCAAATTTTGAGTGTAGCCATCTCAAATTATCTATAGAAATTCAGATTTCTAAAATTTTAGGAAAATCATATCCACAAGTAGGCCCTGTTTTGTACCCCGAATTTGTGCAACGACATAAATAATAATATTAATCACATTGTAACTCGATGTTTTAAAAATGTTCCTTTTTCTTAAATGGATCCAAACATAATTAGATAGATCTAATTACCAAAACTATATACCTTGGCCGTACCCATCTACACACTATCCAATGGTTATTTTCCATAATCCAAACTCTTCCTTTAGGTTTTTCATGTCAATTTGTGGGGATATTACCCAAATAGTTATCTATATATACACATTATGCCTATGTGTATTCCTACATATCACATACCTAGATAAGTACTTGCATGTCGATGAATACATCTACATGATAATGATTACTATTAGTAAGGTTGAAAACCTTGACAAAGTCAAGGTAATTGATTTAATCATAACATTATACCTTAGTCTAGGTCTAGGAAAATGATTAAAAAGGTTGATTTTATTTTAATACCTTTATTAATTTAAAACATATGGATTGACATTAATTAAAATGTTGATTAAAAATAATGATTATGTTTTTAGAACATAATGAGTAAAAAGTACTTATTTGGGTCATTAAACTCAACTCAATTTGAAAGATAGGAGTTAGGGTAGATAATGGAGATATTTTTGAGGATTTAAGGAAATTAAGTGAGAAGGTGGAGAGGATAATGTGGGTAAAATGATGTGTGTTGCATAGACCCTTATACCACAAGAGTTAAATAATTTATATTTTGAACATCCATGATACCCACCATGATTGTGGCTTTATGAAAAACATATTCATTCGTTTAAATGGATTTTGTGTTTCCTAATTATGACATATTTAGTCAGGAGAGAAAACACATATAGGTGGAAGGAAAAGGAGAAGAGGAAAGAGAGAATGAACATGATAAAACTAGGGTATTAGATCTAGTGTTTTACACTAAGTAATCTTGTTTTTATTTATTGATTTAATTTTGGATGTTTTCCTATTTACTTTTGATATGAGTTCTATTGGGATGGTGGGGGGACATTGTAAACAATATGTACTATAAAAATGATTCTCAAAACTCAAATCCTCATCCAAGTTCCTTGTCATTATAATAAATATTTAACTACTTGTTACAACATTTTTATGCTTAATAGCAATAATGTTGTGTATGTTGGTTATCCTTAAAAACCCTGAGTGGGTGATTTTAAGAGGGTTGGTATCATCTCACCCTAAAATGGAATTATGGATGAAAATGATAAAGGAAAAATGGGGTTTACGCTTAAATGAGGTAGATGTATGCACATGGATTGCACATGATAAATTATACACTTGACTCTCTAAGGTTTGGCTAAGGTAGTTGATGTAATGGATGGGTTATGGGTTTGATTGGTTATTCGATATAATGAGATTTGGGATAGGTGGTGGTGATAGGTTCTCATGATGGAACCAAAATACCTCAACAACATCTTAATGTTCATTAAGAGCATCAAGATGTTCTGAAATAGAGCTCCAAGGTCCTTCAATCTTTGATATCATAAGAAGGTGAAGCTCCTGGTTAATACTAAGACTAGGGAAATGAGGGATATTGGGTTAGATGAATCATAGAAAAATTTATACTCTGGTTGGTTGAATCTACCCAATAAATGACATATAATAAGTGTGAATGATATAGGATGAGACTAGACTTGAGGGAAAAAAGGAGATGTGGATAGGAAGCTAAGCTTGAATGATGTTGTAATGAAACCCTTTATTATGGGTAAGAATAATGATGGGTGGATCAAGAATCCAATATTGCTCTTCTAATACAACCAAGGAGTCTACAAAGAGATGAGGAATGGGAGTGGAGAGAAATAATTCAAATCTTAAGTCGGTGCTAATATCAGATTATGAAACAATGGTGGGACAAGTGCTCTAAACCTAAGTAATATATCATGATAAACTAAACCTTGTGTTTTAGGGAGGGTCATCCAAAGGAGGCTAGGTAAAAGCCAAGGGAAAATTTATGAGATTTTTTAGGTAATGAGTTATAATATGTGCTTACTGAAATGTTGAATTAAGGCTTTGTATAGGATTATTTTCATGGATGGCCAAGGACATGGTGGGATGTGTTTGATTTCATGTGTTGGCAAGGATTTTGGTATGATCTAGGGCTTACATGTGTTAGCAAGAATTTTTGACATTGGTTTTGTTAAAATTTTTATATCTTTTCTTAGTTTTATGGGAATAAATGCTTATTTTATAAAAATGAGACACTAAAAGTAAAATAATTAAAAAGATAAAAGTAAATGAAAGCAAATATTTTTTAAAAAGATCTTTTTACAAGGTTTTGTTGGCATGTTGTTGTCATTGATGTCAAGGTGCATCTAGTGAAGTTGCATGGTGAGTGGTCATTAGGGTATGTGCATGATATGACAAGGTGAGATTATTGAGAATTATATTTTATGTTGGTTGATGTCAAGGTTTAGGTCAGATTGAAGTTGTCAATATTTTAATTGAAGGTTCTTGTGAAGTTATGATGATAAGTAGGTTTCTAGGAGTGTTATTATGAGCAAGGTCATTTGGTAGTGTGTGTTGTGAGAATATTATGAGAATTGAAGGTATGTAGGGTGAAAGATAGTATTGTAGTGGTTATGAGTGTTGTGTTCTTATTTCCATTATTGACAAATACGTAGGTGATAGGTCTTTAAGGTCAAGTGCTTAAGTAGCCTAAGCCCAGTCATGGCATAAAGAGACCTAATGAGAAGGTATGAGCATGGTGGCTTGGTTAAATGAGTGTACATAGGAATGAGTGGTTTTATGAGGTTGATTTATTATGTGAGTGAGGTGGAGAGTACATAGAAAGAGGCATGAATGTTATTTTTAAGGCCTAATATGGTTTACAGGTCAAGGTCTAGAGAGCAAAGAGATATTGTGGCCTAATGAGGGGTCATGATCAGATTTAAAGGTGTTTGAGATCATGTAAGAATTTTTATTAGTGAGGTATGTGTGTCAAGTTTATTGATGTAGTTTAAGGTCATAATATGAAGGAAAATGAATGAAATGTTGTTTAGAGGTCTCTTGAGTGTGTAAAATGAAGGGTTCTCAATCTAAGAAGGTTTTTCTTGTGATCATTAGATCATATAAAATTTGCATGGGAAACTAATAAATTCATGGTATATGGGAAAGGGTCCTAAATAAAAATTATAGAAATTAGTTTTTGGATTGAGGGGCTATGCTTTATGAATGATTATTAAGAGTAGAAATTGGTTTAAACCCTCTTAGAACCCTAATGAAGACCCAATATTGAAGATGTTGATCAAAATTGCCTAGAATGGATTTTTATGCCTAGGTAAGTGTTTGGATATTGTATTGGAATCTCCTAGGTATTTCCAAGTGGTGGTGTTTAGTGAGATGAGAGAGAAAATGTGAAGATATAAGCTTATTTATAAAAAAGTTGCTGTAACTATCAAAAGTTACATCAAATAAAGTTTGAAAGTGATTGGATGGAGAAGGTAGAGACATGTATTTTATATCCAAGGTTGTTTTTTAATTGTTTATAGTCCTTAATCATCTCATTTTGGTGATCCAATTATGCCAATCACTAACAAGCCTAATAAATCAAATTGTGCAAAACCCAGACAGTAATGAGAATTTAGTTCCAAGTGTATTTTTAGGGTAGATTGATGTATTCAAGTACATGGAATTTTTTTTCATGAATTATAAGTAATGTACATGTATTTTATTATTTTTAAAGATAGTGTAATTGGTGAAAATGATGAAGCCAAAATGGTTTATCTAGCTCAGTGAGGTTTGTGTAGTGAGGTCAAAAAATTGGTCTGTAAGACCAATATTTGCCACTAGACCATATGATGTTTATTTTTAAATATGGTATAGAGATATCAGAGGATAATATTAATGAATTTTAAATGTTTTAAAGTCCCTATATATGTGTTATAAGGTCAATGTTTTATTACTATGTTTTTGACAGTCTTGGCAGTTCTGAGTAAGCAAGTTATAGTGACGAGTTTGAGGCTCTATGCCCTAAGTTTAAGTGTCTAATGAATATGGTGATATTTTTGAGGTCATGAGGTTTAAATATATGTTATTTATTATCATTTTTTAGTGTACATAAACCTACTAGGACTGAGTACTAATGAGGGATTTCAAGTAGTGATTTATTATAAAATATATTGTCGAGCATATAATAAATTATTTGGGGTATATTTTATTTATATATGATATTTTACTACTGTGTTTGGAGTTTTAAAGTGTTCCAAGAAAGATAAAGTGTAATGTGTGTCTAAAGAAGGCCTATTAGGTCTCTATAAGGCCTAAAGGAGGATAAGGCATAATGAAGGTGTGGATGACTGATTTGTGTGATTTATTATAAAGTGTGTTAAGATATATTAAATTAAAAATCTAAGTGGTTATGTGATTATGGCTGACCAAGAGGTGTGTGTTCATAAGGTGTGTACATAAACAAGGCATAATAGGCTTATTTGGGCTAATGAAAGGATTGGATTGAGAAGGGAATGAGATAGAAGATCCCTAAGTGGAATGAGGTATTATAGATCATAATAATAGAGTATAGATAATTTCATGAATATATAATAGGAGGTTTGAGTATGAAGATCAAAGCCATATGACTTAATCAATCTTAAAGAGACCTAGTTGAACAAAGAGGCCTAGAAGGCATTTTGAGAGGGATAAGAGTGTGAAGAGATAAATAATGTGATCATAATAAATTGTTTGAGAAATTTTTTTCTATGAAGGTTATAAAATAAATCATGTAGATGAGTTGGTGCTAAGTCATCTACGGGGTTGATTCCTCATCGCAAGTGGGTGCTTGCTAAAGCCTAGTCATGTGGGTGATTGGTTAGTTGGGATTGGTGTTCCATGTGGAGTTGGTGCTTTAATAATTTTTTTTTTTGTCTTATAGGACTATAGTCCATTTGAAAATATCAGTGGGTTTTCTTCCCCTTGAGGGTTTCTCACATATGTGATGTGTTATATTTTATGTTTATATGTATGGTTGCTTGTGCTTTGATTGATCTATATGTTTGTATGAATGGCTGATGAATGTTAAGTGGAATTGAATGAATGTTTTGAAGACTAATTCACCCCCCATCTCAATAATTTTTCTTCCAATAGGTTTATAATTCACACAAATAAGAAGACAAGGAACCTATACTATTTGTACAAGATGCTGATTTTTCTTAGCCTTATTTGTATGCAAACTAGAT
>JARHVA010002094.1:1422500-1432500 GCA_037957365.1 Torreya grandis | reverse complement strand
CATTTTATCATCTCTCATATCATAGGCTATATCATCATCACTATCATAGTAATATAAAACATGGCCATGTTTTTAATTAGTATTAACTAATAAAGCATGCTCAAATGTTAGGTGCTCTTATAGTTTTACTGGCTCTTTTGGTATTGGTTCTTTCTCCTTATGCATATCTATGTGAACCTAAAAGTTTAGTTCCTTATTTGGATCTAGAGATAAAGTAGCCATTGTAATTGACTCACATATTTCATGACTATGAATATGCTCAAAATGGATGTATTGTTTAGATGGTACCACTGTAGGGATGCCTTTAGTTTCAATATGTATCATTTTGTAAAATTTGAAAGGTTCATCATTATCAATCATGCATAATAAGGTCCCCTCAAGTGTAAATTTTACACATAGATGAAGTGTAGATAGGAAAAATTCCATTAAATGTATCTAAGGTTTATCAAAAAATAAATTATAATGTAATGATTGAGACATGACATGAAAATTAGTTGAAATATTTTTTGGTTATAAGGTCACATCTAATGTAATTTGTCCAATTGGAGGGTTATATGAGTTTTCAAACCCTTTTATGTGCATAATTGTGTTTTGAATAAGGTTTGTGTTAATACCTTGGTGGTTAGGAATTGTATGCTACAAATATTTATCTTGATCCATTATCAATAAGCACTCTTTTGATACCTTTACTTTTGCATTATCACTTGTATGAACAAAGGTAAATTTTGGTTAATAATAACTTTAGATGGTAAATGTATTGGATTAAATATGACGAGGTTGATATTATTCTTGAGATCTTTCATAATATCCATAAAATAAGTGATCTCAATTTCATTTGGAACTTGTGTCTCACACAATGCTTTATATATGATATCCTTATAAACATTATATTTCTTTAGGATCTCAAGGAATGAAATTTTTTCATGTGTATTTATAAATTGGTCAATAATGTCATATCCTTTGGATTTGATTACAAGCTTAAGTTTAAGTGGCACCTATTGCATATTACTAGGTGAGGGAATAAGCTGAGCAATCCTACATTTTTGAGTAATAACAAGATGGACCATAGTATCCAATATAATCCATGGGAAAATAATGGATGTGGGATTGTAACTATCATTTGAATAAGACTCAGGTGGAATAAATGGTTGAGAGAATGCAAATTGGCATCTATATACTGGAAATATGGTAGTAAAAAAATATTTTTGAAGAGAGATCAGATTTTATTTTCACCTTAAAACCTCTTATTATAAACATTAGAACAAGAAGGAGCATGCATGGATGTAGGTTTTGAATCCCTTATGGATCAAATGGTTTGAACTAGGAAAATAATTTACAAAATTATATAAACTATAAGGTATAATACCATGAATAATTTACAAAGATGCATATGGTAAACAATATTACAAAATTATAGAAATCAGGGATTAATAATAGAAAAATAAAAAACCCTAATTATCCTACATTTGATGTTTAAAGATCAAGTTCACCAAATGTTTAATCCTAAAATTGGATAAAAGGGATTATCCTAGCTCGATGGAATAATAGGGTTAATAATATAGAAATGATAATGCATAAAGGTGATAATCAAATCCATAGCAGACCAATTAAGTGTTAAACTTAGGTATAAGCATACACTAAATTTATTATACTGAGTATAGACTAAATATATAAAGTAAAACTAATCTATTTATGGAAATAATAAAGAAGTGATATACTTATCTGGTTAGAATGCTAACATAGTTTTAGATATGGAACATGCAAAAATTAGACTAGAAGATGTTTTTGGAATAGTTGTCAGATTTTGGATCTGATGCTTCTGACACTCTAGACACTAACATTAGTCTATGATGGTTAATTTGACACTACTATCTATGTTTGACACATGTTATATATGGAATACTTGTTATAAATGGATTTGATCACATGGATGATTTTGGGTTTGAATTTACCTTCACTTTGGTACATTTAGATCTAGGTCAAGGATTGTCATTCCTTATGAATTTATGAAACCCTAGTTCTTCATATTTATTGTGACCTTGGGAAAAAATGGGTTAGTAGGCACATGGTATCAGGATGACCCAAAATACCCCACTATCAATGGGTGTTTCCTACATAAAAAATACTACATAAGAGGGCCTTAGACTCATGTAGTTATCTCTTATGTGTTGGCTTGCATGTGAATCATGCAATATGTGAAAATCAAGTACAATAGTGACCTAGATTGTAACTTGGAAAATCAAGATATTGGATTGCACGTTAAGTAATTCAGACCAATATATGTGATGTACCTATGAATGGTATGGAAATAAGGAAACTTTATTTAATTTAATGATTAATAGAGTGATTTTGATAAGTTACCTTAGTCTCTTTGCTATTTTGGTAGGTGAGGAATGAGTGAGGGTTGATATTGTGTTTATATCAATCACTTTGGAGTAATAACTCACATTAAAAAACTTAAGATAACCATTAGGATATGTTTCATTTTCAAAACAAATGAATTGAGGGCACTATAAACTTACGTCAGGTTAGGATACTAACATCAACATTAGTGTCCTCATTGGAACACTCTATCCTGAGGGTGAGAGCCAAAATGGCCAAGAAGCCAGACTTAAAACCTATTCCCCTACACCAAGGGTTTATTTTTTGTCTCTACAATTTCCACCATTCCCTTGAGCCAAACATGAATATCAGAGGTGTCAATGAAGACATTCCCTCAAACCCAATTTTTGGTGATGCAATTGATGAATCTTGGGTTTCCCCTACTCCTACCAAGACCAATGACGCCCCTCTCTCCACCCCTGCTAATACTCCAAGCTCCCTTGTGAGCAAAAAGGGAAAGAAGAGGAAGGTTGATGGAGAAAAAGGAAATTTTGAAGAGACTAAGGAAGGGAACCACAAAAATCATGATGGGGCCATGGGGGGCCAACATGGCAAACCCCACAGGCCCTCCAAAATCAGTAAGGATGGTTGCCCTTTGGGAGTGCATAGATCAAGGTGGATCATTGGAAAACTAGCCCTGAAGATAAGGTTAATTGAGTATTCTAAAAGTGCTTCTATCGACAAAACCCAGGATGAAGAGTGTGAAGAGCTAGAAATTCAAGAAATTTTGAAGGACACTGGTGGGAAATAGGCTTCTCGGGTTTTTGAGGTAACTAAAGAGCAGGGTCCTGATTCTAGGGGAACTACTAATAATAAGGAAAAGATGCATGTAGAAGAAGTTGGTGAGGGTTCAAAGAATGAGAATGACTGGAAAATAGAAATTGGGGCCTTGAAAGACCACATTCAAAAGCTATAAAAGGTCTTCGCCAAAGGCCTTCGAAATAACATTCTACTGAATATGACTATGTTGGAAGTGGTGGGTAATCCAGGGAATGCTAACAATGCAGACAATGAGAATCTCAAGGATCTTGTTAATTATATAGCTATGTAGTTTTGTCCTTTCTGACTCTGGTCTTTCTAGTGTTTTGTTTTGCTTTTGACTGTGTTTCTCGACTGTGCCATTGGTTTGGTGCTGACATCTTTTGTTTTCCAGCCTTCCTGTCTTTTTTGACTATATAGGGTTCAGCCCCTGGTTTGCCACCTTAATTAATCAAAAACATCAACATTAGTGTCTATCCTTAACATTAGTGTATAGGGAGTAGGAAAGTAGGTTCAGGTTTAGAACTTACAAAGATAGAAGATAAGTATATTTTAATCATTATATGAAAGATAAAAGCCTGTGTCATCAACATAAGACTATTCAAACTAATATATAGGCCAAGTGGTATAAGCTAGACTAGATGTAAGACTTGAAAAAGTAGGAAAGGTCCAAAATTTAAGAGGAATAACCAAGGTTTAAATTTTACAAGCATACAAAATTGAGGTGATATATATGTTGGGACATTAGTGGAAATTATGTGTTATCATTGATGTCAAGTGGAATTTGTGATGACAAAGTGGTATGAATGTGCTCTTAGTTTAACATGCATGATCTTAGTGCTCAATTCAGTCTTGGTTACTAGTGGGAGCAGTTAAAGTAGTTGGTTTTATGGAGGCATGAGTGGATATCATGGAGCTTGGAGAGAGATAATTTGACATGTTCTTTGTATTATCCTAGCAAGAGAAGTCTTCTCATATGGTCTTCATGTGGAGTTCCAATCATCCTAGGCCTTATATGTTTGACCTTTCTTGGTTACATATGGAGGTAAATGTTATATGACTTGTATGTTCTCAGTAGGTGATTATAGTGCTTGTATCAAGTGCATTGAAGATATATAAGGTGTTATGAGCTTACTGGATAAGTTTTCAAGTACCTTCAAGAGGCAAGTTGTCCTGGTGGTTCTAGGCCTAATAGGCAAGGTGGGCTAATGAGGTCCTTATGAGAAATCATGAAGATATTATAGTTGGTATAGAAAATTTAAGAATGCATTTTGGTATTAAATGGTTGGTCAAAGGTGTTGACAAAGTTTTAGGTCTTGAGGAGGAAGAAAAATCAAGTTAGTATGTTGGAAGTGTTCTGTGCATACAAATTAGAGGTTTCCTAGCTTGAGAAAAAATTTGTGATACTCATTGGCACATGTAGAATTTTCATGGGGATATGAGACTTTTAGGAGAGGTGTGACATGGACATAAGAATCCTTTATAAGTAATTTTTAGTGGATTTAGGGACAAAGATTTATGAACATTCATTAAGAATGTAAACTGGTCAAAAATCCTTTATAAACCCTCATAATGGAGTAGTTGGAGATATATTTATATAAAGGACAAAAAATAGATTTTTTTACCAAGTTTTAATATTTTAAGGTATAGAAGATGCCTCTAGGCATCTCCAAGTGGTAGTGGTGTGTCAGGGTAGTGAGTAGAAGGTACAAAAATATGCTTATTTCTAAAGATTTTAGTGCTACCAATAGGGTTGACTGATTCAATGCATAAGAGTTATTGGACCTTGAAGGAAGTGAATTTTTATTTAAGTACATATTTTTTTTCAATAAATAGTCACCATGTCAATTATCTAAGTCAATTAAGTTGACTAGTCGCTAGAGTGGAAATGGAGTAAATAGTGAACAAAAGCCAATTAGAGTGAGAACCTATTTAAGGATTGATTTTAGGTGTTTAAAGATGGAAAAAATGGTTTTGGGTCTTACTTAAAGACATATACATCCTATTTTACTTATGTGTAAATGTTTATGGTTCTTATAAAATAGCTATAAGGAGCTCAAAAAATGACTAGTTTGTGTAAGACAAGATATTGAAACCCATGATAGTGAGAATGGTTTGAAATAGCAAAGTGGCCATTAAATCATATGAATTTTTTGATTTTAAATGTTATAAGGTTGTTTAAGGATCAAAATAATGCATTTTAAGATTAAGGAATTTTTTATACAAGTGTTATATGTCATGTTCATCATGATTGGTTTTTGGAGCTTGTAGGCAGTCTAAAGTGGAATATTTAGAGAGACTAGTTTGAGCTATTCTAAGTATATTTTGAGGTGAGTGAGAGATTTTTGGTATTATATGAGTTTCAAATCTTTAGTGCATGGATTTTTTATTCATATTTTGTGTCTATTTTGGTTGGATCAATCAAAGTTCTTTGACTGAGTTTATGATGTGCATGACCAATTTGAGTAATCAGTTTGGTTGAGTTAGTTTGGATGGTTATGAGCTATGTGATGATGAATAATGGATTTTGAGATGTTTATTAGTCATTTAGGACATATAAATGTGATTTTTTAGGTAGTTATTTGAGAAAATATAGAGTATGCCTCAATTCTTCTTGGCAGTATTTTTTGGGTGTTTGTAGGACTTAGAGTGAGAGAGAGAATGGCTTGGATAGAGTAGTGGTTTGGAGTTCCAGATGTTGTATACCCATGTGGGAGTGATAAATTATATATTGGAGGTAGGTTTTATGTGTTTAATCTATTGGTAAAGGTTTAATGTGGACCAAAGAGTCTAAGGAGTATCATATTAGTTTATAGGCCTAATTCTTTTAGGTTTCTATTAGGCCCAATTGAATTTTGGGTCTTAAGGGAAATGGATGACCTATGGAATGTTTGGTTCTCATATTTAAAGTTTTTAAGAACCTATTTTTGGTGTGATATATGTAAGTGAAGCATCTTGGTAGACCAAGATGGGTTAGATAAAAGAGTGGTATATATACAAGGTCAAATTGGCCTATTTGAAGGATGAGAGACTGTGTTTGAAGCTAAGCAAAGAAAAGAGATCAGTTGAGGAGTAGAGATGGGTAATTAAATAACATGAGAGGGTATATAGGATCAGTCATGTTTTTTTGATCATATTCATGAACTAAAAATTCATTAGACCTAATAGTCTAAAGGGTGACTTGGTTGAGCAAATGAAGTAGGTGTGCCTGCCTTAAGAAGAGAAGCAATTTTGTAGGTGTTAGAGAAAGAGAAGGTCATAATCAGGTGTATAATACATTATATTAGTGTTGTAAATTATAGTAGAGGTGGTTGAGTGTGTGCTTAATCAACTAGGGTGTTGTAGCCTCCTTGCTAGTTGGAGCTAGCTACGCTAGTTTGTGTTGGACTAAACTGAGGGGTGGATGCTCCTTGATCAGTTGGTGCTGGTCTAAAGTCTTATGTTTTAAATATCATTATAGGAATTTAGTCCATTGGTTTTTAGGATTTGAGTGGGTTTTCTTCCCCTAGAGGGTTTCCCACATAAATGTTGTGTTCTTATGATGTATTCTCTTATTCATGTTTTGATGTATAAGCTTTCATGTTCATGTATGATGAATGAGTTTTAGATTTTTAAAAGATTTTTTTAATACTAGTTCACCAAACCATCTCAATAACTACTTCCAATAATATAATCCATAAATATCATCTATAGAATGTAAACACAATCGAAACTAGATGTATATTTTTTTATATAAAATAAAATGAAAAGAAATATATCAATTTCCATATCAAATTTGCTCTATTTTTGGATATGAAAACTAATATATTACAAAAAAAATACATTAATCTAATATAATAAAGAAACAAATCTTATAAATCAAATAAAACTCTAACTTGACCAAAAAATAGATCAGTTGAGTGAACACGATGTATTTGATAAGATGTTAATTAATATACTATCTCCTTATGTTATTGTATAAATTATGGAAACTCTTTATATATAAAATCTAAAATATATGGAATAAGATGGGGAAAAAGAGGAAACACAACCACAAATGGAGAGAAACTGAACTGAGGTTGGGTAATGTCTTAGCTTACAATGTTTGATTCTATTATACCAACAATAATTCTTCATTTGTAGCAATGTATTCGACTCAAAAAAATAGAGGATAAATATTTAAGAAATTATAATAGGGATATTAATATAAAATATTCACAATAAAAACTTTTAATGGCAATTTTTATATCTAAAATTAGGCCAAAATTGGTCTTGTTGTAGAAATTAGGAGCCTATATGAAGGAGTTCAACCATGTCCAATAGGGATTTAAAATTGATAAGAACTTAATATGATAGAAAATATAAGAGGGAGTTAGTTGGGACTGATTGGAGGTGAGAACAAGGTGGTAAACTCAAGAAATTTGACATTAAACATGTAAAATGTGTCAAAACTGGAGTCATGAGAGCTAATTTTGGAAGCTATTTTAACTATGATGAAACCACCCTTTCTTATAGGGGAAATTATGTAACCACCAACCCAAAGTATAGAAAAAACCTCAATCATTACACAATCTCTCCAAATTTAAAATAAAAATTTCCTTATATGATGGGTTCTCTAGGGCAGTTTATGAAACTAACCTGATGAACCCATCACAAATAGGGTAATTTTATAACCAAGAAGGACAGTTCTATCACTAGAAGGGATGGTTTTGTCACCAATGGAGGATTTTGGAAATGAGACACAGGGAATATAAAAATTCCACTAAAATGGGGGTTTGAGATGTCTAGGAGATAAGGATGAATAAGGAGGATGAGAGCTAGAGAGTTCCTTGTGGAGCATAAAAAAAGAAATCACTACATCATCATTAGATTTTTATTAAGAATGTTGCACTGTGTAAATTTTAGGTGCATACATATTTATTCCTTGAGATGGAACCTTGTCATGATTTGGAAAGGTGTATTTTCAAATAAGATGTGAAAAAGGGAACATGAGGTTAGAAATACTTACCTTACTAACCTAAGCAACAAAGTAAAGCTATTCGAAACTCCACATAACCTATAAATAGAAGATATGATTCAAGTGAAAATTTAATGAAAAGTATAAAATGGATTATGTAACCAAAACATGTAAAATAATATGTATTTTATGTGTGGGGGAGGTCATATTACCTAAACCATCCCATCAAGGGACTAAACTTGGTGCCAAGTCATTGTGTACTTGCAAAACTATAAAACTTGCTAAAAAGAATAAAGAAAATTGTCAAAATGTTAGTTACGAAATCCATGAGAAAAATAACCTATAAACATTATAATAAATATTAAACCAAATAATATTCCAAAAATGGGAAACTTTTAAACTACAATAACTAGTTTTAGGGTCTAAAAAAATTAAAAAACCTACCAAAAACAATTCATTTATGTCATTAGCCTTGAGAGATTTTTGAGCTCTAGATTACCTATGACTATTTTAAGTGAAAAATTAGCCAACAAGATGAGGATGATGAGAGGATTGAAAACTTACCAATAGGAGGAGTTTTGGGGCATGATCAAGTTAGTTTTGTTCATTTTTTCATTTTTACCCCAAATTTAGAATTTGGAGCAAACTTAGCTAAACTATAGTGAATTTTGAAATTTTTAGATTTGTAGTGATGCTAAGGGGTACATTAGGGATTTTTGAGAGTTTTTTTATTTTGAGTTAATTTCATGGGGTTTTTATGGGATTTAGGAGGTCACATCATTGATAGATAGAACTGTCACTATCATGATGGAACTGCTACCCTTTGTAGGGTGCTAGTTACATAACCCCCATAATGGTAGCATAACCACCACAACATGATGAGTCCATCACCACCATAGGGTGGTTATATAACCTGATGGGGTGGTTAAATTTCTTCCTAGGGTAGTTTCATAATCACCATAGTGTACTTTCATAGCTACTACCTATAAATTAGGGTGGTTCTATGTATTTGAAATCTTTGTGGAATTTAACTTGTTTATAAAGTAGAGTTGGTTTTCTAACTAACTTAGGGCATTTTTATTTTTTTAGGGAGATTAAATATGATGGATCAAAGCATAAGATAAATAATGTCTCTCTTAAGTTTTATAACTCCTAAGGATCAATGAGTTGGATGTCCTTGACCAAGTAGGGATACTTTGGATAACATGGGTGGGGATTGCCCCTAACTATATCCAACTATTGTACAACCTTTTGACCTAATGGGATCCCAACTAGAACACTTTCATGTTCTCCCAGGCTCTAGGAGAGTGGATGATCACTCTTATGGATGCATAGATCATTGATATTCCCATGACTAGTCGATTGGTATCCATTCAAGATGTTGATAGCTTCCATAAGGCCCATATCTAGGAATATCACTTTAGAGACCTTGACACACCTGATGTTGGTGTAAAGTGTGAGGTGAAACTTTATCAAGTTGATAAATTAGTGATCCCCAATATGTGGAATGATATCATTAGTTTCCTTACTTCCATATTAGTGGGGGATAAGGGCTCAAATAATATTTTATATAATTAGCCACTAATCATGGGATGCATTGAGGAAAGAGGGGTATGCTAGTCCTATGACCATGAATTGTTAAAGTGAACTTATAGATATTTGTACCAAGTGGCTCATCTATGATCACTTTCTATTAGCCATTTGACCATTATTTTGGGTTGGGTTTTTTAAAGGACGATCCCCTATCATAAGGGGGTGTCAATTAGAACATAAAGGGGTGTCGATTGGGGCATAAGGAGATATTAGGTCCATTAGATGGATAGACACGGTTCCTTTTTGTGATTTTCCCTAGGATAAGGGGCCTTTGACATTAGTAGATATGATTTCCTTTCCTTACTAGGATATGGTTTGGAAAATATCAAA